>OU898281.1:65227801-65507801 GCA_918026665.1 Diabrotica balteata
AAATCAGAGTCAGTATAATTTAAGGAAACGAGACATGCGATTCTTTATTGGCGATCGAGTATTAAGCAAAATTTTGTAAAGTCAAGTAAGGGTGATGCCATTTGTGCTAAGTTCTACCAGAAATATATTGATTGTACTGTCGTTCGCGTAAAATCTCCTTTAGCGTATAGATTAAAAGACAATTCGACAAATAGACGAATTGTTTAATTTCATATAAAGGATTTACATCCAGACAATACCGTAGATGACATAGCATCCTCTTCCTCATATGAAGATTACCTTAAGTTTGTCTAATGAAGTTAATTTAGCATTTTGACTATTATTGTTTTGGCTCGGTTTTGATTACGATTTGGTATTTTCTTGGAACTTTATTATAAATCACTAGACATTGTATCTGAACAGCTTATTCCTTGCTTATTATTTGGTTATATAAGTTTATATTATTAAGCCTTTTCATTCTTATTCTTAGGTACACTTATCTTTGTTTCCTTTATACTGGTATGGAACTATATTAATTACTACTTTTATATATTTTGTTTGTTAATTTGATTATTATCTTTTGTTTATTTGGTTTGCCATTTTGGAAAGAATTTTGTTATTTTTTGTGTGTAGATTTAGTCACTTAAATGGTTATAGTTATACTTTGTTTTAATTATTATCCTGATGTACTATATGAGATGATTATAAAAAACAGGTACTAGGAATAATTTATATACTTAATTTGTAGGTTTTTTTGGATAGTCTTATGTCATATGGACTATTCTGCCTATGCATACTTGATTGAATACGTGGGTTCGAAGTTGTTGTTCAATTAGAGGCCTCAGTTGTTCGATGAGTTTCGAAATTCACCATTTTCATCACAGGTTATGTAGTTGACTGGGCAGTAAGATGTTTCATTTGTAATTAGCGAATCATCTTTAATTTGAATTCCAATTTGAACATTTTAGTTTTAATTTTGAGTATTTCCAGACTATGTTCAGTAATAATTACAAAAGATTTCCTTTAGCTGATTTCTTAGTCTCACCTATGTTAAGATTCTTGTCATTGCTACCTTTATGGCTAGCATAGTTAGCATTCACTTCTTTCCTTAGACAATCACTTATTAATTTTGGATTTAGAACTGGAATATATCTTGTTTTTTATTAGTAATGTCAGAACGAATCATTAATTTGCAGTTTCTATAGAAATTGGCGTGTTGGTTCTTGATGTTTCGTTTGTTGATTACTTACTCATTTATTATTTACTTGATTACTTACTTCTTTAACTATTGCTTTTGGATATGTTGAGTAGTTATTATTGGCCTACTAAATGCCATGTAGCTCACTTATGTCTAATATTCTTATAAATCTGTTGTAACTACCTACTTGTCCACCGAATAGTCAATTTTGGAATCAGTGTCCGATTTCACATTATTTTGAGATAAGTACATATATGAGTATTTGTCTTTATGACTATTTTAGGCTACAAGAAAGCCTTAATGTAGTTTATGTACTATAGATAGTACGTGACTTTAAGTCACTTAGTAATATTTGGATATCTTTAGATGTCTCCTTCTTTCTATATCATTTAGAATCTCTGGTTAATTATAATCTTGCGACTCGATGTAGATTGTTCAGAAGTTAGCTTTTAAGTTAGTGTATTTTAGCTACATTTGGCAAACTAGTGCCATCGCGAAAAATTTTAGTTTTAGATTTGTTTGTATCCTTTGCTTCTACTGCAATGATGGAAATTTTTGGCTAACCAACAGTTAAGCGTCTGTTTGAGCTATTGTCATGACGCACGATTCATACCTATGCTACTATTTTTGTTATGTATGCAAAAAAAACTTTTCGTCTAAAACTTCGGTAAATCTAACGAAAGGGGAATGTAACAAGTTCGTCACTTCAATATCATTTTTAAATAAACTTTTTAAATTTAAATCCTCTTAATGATTTTATTAATTCTTAAATTATAAGTTGGTATTAAACAGCGACACCAAGCATCCATGTTTGCAATTATAGTTTAGCTAGCTCAAAATAAGTACCCGGACTTCTGCTTCGACGTTCCTAAGAGACACTTGGGTTAAAGAAGTAGTAGAAAATTGTTGGTTTGTTTTTTTTTTAGTGTCTTGTTTGTTTTATAGCCACTCTGAGCCGCCTACCTTTAGGAGTCAAGCAAAAGTCAGGGGACGAGTAGTTTGATTTTTTTTGGGATGATTTTTCTTAAGAAGAAGGTTTAAGTGAATACCTAGTCGGAATTACGCCTGGTTTTAGGGTTGATTTTTTTTTGACATAGCTGTTCCCCAGAGGTCCAGATCCGACCAGATCCGACCTTATTATTCCCAGACAATTTTGAGAAATCAGCGGGAAGTGTCTCCCTTCTTCAGAGTATAAAATATAGTAAACCTGTATAAAGTTTATTTATTAGTTTTAGTTTTTTATATACTATTTTTTTAAAAGTTAAATCATATTATTTTTACATAATAATAAAAAAAAACATCATTTTTCCTAAAATAATACTTAATCATATTTAGGGACTAAGTAGGTTGAGGTTTTAAATCCTCCCTTTTAAATCATTTGTACGGTTTCTTGTGTACACATTTAATCAGAGAGTTATTTATTGATATTTTATTATTATTATTAATATATATTTAAACTGAATGGACTAATTTGTAATTGAACCTTTGGACATCTATCCCTTCAGGATAGTGTCCTTATTACTTGTTAAGACATTTAATCGAAAGCCGAAATACACAGTTACATCTCTAGTAGGCAAGTAAATTACCTTTTTAGGTATAGTCATTACCTAAATATTCTTATGTTTATATTATGTTTGTAAATTCAGATTATCAAGGATCAGTAGTTGTGTGTAACCAGGGTAATAATTTTTTTGTATATAAGTAACTAGATTAACTGTACATAATTGGTGTGGGTGGCTAAAAAAATTATATTGTATATATTTGGATAGGGATTAAAATTTGTAGTGAAAACTAAATATTTTAATTAATACCTGTTTCCCTTTTGTTGCAGAAAACAGCTTTACAAGATACCTTGAAAGGTATATGTAAATACTTTCGTTGCGCCCAATCATATCTCAGAGCAACTTCCATAATTTACTACTTTCATTTACATTATTTCTATTTTTTTAAGTATCCTGTCATTCATATGCTTACTTTACGGTCTCTGTAGGGCATGCAAATTGGCCGAATCCTCTTTTGATTGTCAAGTAGTCACTCTCCGGCACATTCTGCTAGCCAGCTTTAATTTATTTGTTTTTCTTACATTACTCCACACACTTTTATTACTTTGACATCCTAAACCTCGCAGTCCACACAATTTTTGTTACAGTATCTAACAATTTTGTAAATATTAATTCTCATTCTTATTGCAATTAAAATACATAATTTTTTTTTTTATTTTTATTTAGTTAATGCCTCCACAACTATGATCATTGGCATGGTACAGTCAGGTACCAAGTGTAGTGTGTGTGTGTGTGTGTGTGTGTGTGTGTGTGTGTGTGTGTGTGTGTGTGTGTGTGTGTGTGTGTGTCTGTGTAGAGTAATTGTCTTGATACTTAGCAAAGTCGACGTCATTGTCTTTGCTAAGAGACGCTAATTGTATCTGAACGTCTGCGGTCCCTCTGGTGAGTACCGATCGCACAAGGATAGAAATTATGTTCATTTATTAATTTTTAATAAACGAAAATTTCCGCCCAGGTGGGATTCGAACTCACGACCTTTAGGTTCAAAGGTAGACGCTCTTACCACTGAGCCACAGAGGGGGTTACATAAAATTTAACCAGCAATCAAACTTAATTAAATGGTGTCTGATGTAAAACTGCCATAATAAAAGTAAAACCAAAAATCTTTTGCGCCATATCCATAGGTGAAAAGTCAATGTAATATCTAGCATACTTTTTGAGATATTCAATATTTAAGAATGAGCTATCTAAAATCTGACTTTAACAATTTAATCAGAAATCTGAATAGTTAACTTAAAAATACCAAGAAATCTAAATACGCCAAAATCGGTAATAAATATAGGACCATATATATGTTGTTTTTGAAATCAATGAAACCAATAAAAAAAACTATAAATTAAGTTAGATAACGAGTTTATACGAAAATTCAATTTCAATAATATAATACCTACTTTATAATGCGATTTACTAAACGAAGTGGAAGTCTAACACGGAAAGTTGTCGATATAAGCTTTCATTATCCATATTATAAAGGGATTTTTATCAATAATAACTGCAACATATAATTCGATTACCTTATGGTACACTTCATCTAGGGCATTCTCAAAACAAAAGTAGAATGAGTTATTGCCGGTTGGTTTCTTTGTTTCATGTGACCCTACCTACCTTGTGCGGAGCATGTCAAGAGAGGCACTTTACTACAAGCCAAAACTTCGAAGCTGCAAAAAAAGCCCTTTTTGGACACCCGAGCTTCGGTCTTCAGGAGGGAGGTGTTATGGCGAGCACGCCACTGTGTGTAATTTTATTTTAATATTTAACTTACATCGGAGATAATAAACACCCACGCTGCTATTAACTTTGTTATCATTTTCACTATTTCTTTGATATTTTGTTTTTATTTGTCTATACAATAAAACGTACAATAAATTGTTAAAAAATACCTTATCCAGATTTGCTGGTAATTTTAATGTTTTAATTAAGTTTCAAAACTTTTTTGTATTTACTTTACCGTCCAACATTTCTATGATTATATGAAAAATTTTATTTTAAGTTCCTGTCATATTCCGCTCGTTTACTTCCAAAACGTAACAATGCAGTTAGCATACTTTAAATGATAAATGCATTTGAAACATGTTACTCACTTTATGAAAAATAACTCAGACATGAAAATAGAATTCAGTGTTATTCTAAAAATTAACTTCTATTGTATGAAATATTGAGGTTATTATGTTTGTTTTATTTTATAATATTTAAAGTAAATAAAAAGTAAAAATATATATTTATTTTAAGAAGAAGTACCGATAAAATGTTACTTAATTGACAAAAATTTATTTGACAGATATAAATAAAGAAACACGATTCAATGTTAAGTATATGGAAACGGCTTACTCATAAATTACACATACCATGTATGGAATAAATTCATTTTTAGCGTTATTAAGTACTATATGAAAAAAACTTGAAACATGTCGATTTGTATTCTTAAATTGACAATTTACAGTATGAAAATATTATACCTCTCCAGCACCACCTTTGAATTATAAGCACCCCATCGAAAATTTTAAATTAAAAAAAACAAACGGGGTCGTATGACACCTTGTTAGAAAGGGATTTTAGTCCTCTGTTCAGCAATATAAAGTTTTTTAAGTTTGGTGCAATCATAACTGAGAAAATAGATTTTTAAAATGTAAAATTTTGATAATGTCTATATCACAAAACTTTAGGTTGAATGAAAATAATAATGTCACATAATATTTAAAATGTATTTTTCAATTTACTTTACAAATAAATTAAATGTTCAAAATGACCACTATTCACTTCTTGACAATACCCGAGGTGATTTTGAAATTCTCGTACAACATTTTGTACGACTCCGGAAGTTATTTTGTTAATATCTTCCGTTATCCTAACTTTTTAATCAGCAATACTGCATGGTCTATTAAAATATACTTAAGATTTTAATTAACCCCATAAGAAGTAATCGAGAGGAGTCAAATCGGGAGATCTAGCCGGCTATTTGATCGTCCCACGTCTTCCAATCGACCTATTGGAAAAAACCTTGTTTAAATAATTTCTAATTATAAGTTAAAATGCGGTGGAACCCCATCTTGTTGGTAGTAAATAGATCGATCTGTCTTATTTGGATGATTGACATTAGGTAAAAATCTTCGTAATGTAGGCACTAAAAAGTTAATCAAAAAATCTAGATAAACCACACGATCAACTGTGCACTAAAAAAAATGAGGACCCATAATTTTATTGCTAATGATACCAGCTTAATTGTTAATTTTTTAGGATATTGCGTGTGAGTCTAACACACCTAGTGAAGATTTTCTCTGCTCCAATATCTACAGTTCTGTTTGTTAACCGTTCCGTTTAAATAAAACGTCGCTTCATCAGAAAAAACTATTTTGTTCATGAACTGCAAATCTGTGTTTATTCTGTCAATCATCATTTCATAGAATTCCTGCCTTCTATCAGGATCATCTTTATGTAACTCCTGAACCAACTGAACTTTGTAAGGGTGGTATTTTTCTTTATGTAAAACTCTCAAAATAGATAATTTACTTACGTCACTGACGGCGGCAAGTTCTCGAGTTGTCTTATGCGGATTTTCCTCAATCTCTAGAAGTACATCTAACTTTTTTTTATCAATAAATTTAATATTTCTACCTGGTTTTTTATTAATATTGTTTACGTCAAGTATAACGAAACTTGACTGCTAACTGTAGACTACGAAACTTGTTGACCAGGGTATTCATTATTAACATTTCACAAACCTCCTTTTGAGCTCTTGTTTTATTACCACAACCTATCATAATTAAAATGTATACTCGTTTAATCTCGGAAAAATGAGCAATAATTAAATTTAATATGCGCACAAATATTATACTCACGTCTTCTAGTAACCTTAATAACTTAAATGAGAGCAGCGTATTATCCAACAAGTCAGAGCTGGCAGGTCAGCTGCGCGAAAATAGAAAAGGAATTATTCTAAGAGAGATAGGAGAGGTATTTAACCGCTGGTGTCACGAACGCGTAGTTGCCATATCAAAAATTTACGAGTAATAGTTGACTATCTTTAACTAAGAACAGATTGACTAAAAACAGAAGAACAGTTGAGTAAACAGATTTTAAAGCAGTTTATTAAAATGTATCTACATCTGGATTTTTTGACGAGGACATCCTTCAAGTAGTTCGTGTAGAAAAAGAAGAAAACAGTGACGTAGAAGTGGAAGCCGAGCCAGAATCAGCTCCGACCTCTCAGCAGTCATTGGAAGCAGCAAAAGTACTTCAGTCGGATTTTCAACCACTATGAAAACGATACGAGTACTGTGGAAGATTCTATGTATCTTCAGGACAAGGTCAGGTCAGTTCTGTGGAAAGAGAAATAGAAACAGACCAAGGTGAAAGACTTTTTCGTTAATGTAGGCTAAATAAAAATATAGGATTTAATATTTTTTTATACCTTGATAAACATAGTATACAGTACCATATTATTTTGTTACTGTTACAGTATACATTTTCTATTTGTACAGTCTTTTTTATACTGTATTACTTATATCATTGTTTATATAAATCTATGTTGTGTACAGTATACACAATGTTAAGTTATTTAATTTATAATCATTTTGATCAATTTTTAAATAATAATATTTTGTGCAGCAATATTTTTATTACAATAATGATTTCTCTCTCTCTCTCTCTCTCTCTCTCTCTCTGTATAACGACATCTCCTTATAACGATTAAAAATTCCCGGTCTCTTGCATGTCGTCATCGAGAAAAAGGACTGTATATATATATATATAAGAATATATATATATATTGTATATATATATATATATATATATATATATATATATATATATATATATCCCTTAACTGGTATGGTGATTTAAAATTACACTTAAAGTATGGCGGGGTCAGATTTGACCCTGTGCCTTTTTTTGCATGCAGCAAATAGAAAACAGAAAAATTTTCATTCAGATCGAATATAAATCCTTTTTATTATAAATAATAATGTTTACATATACTTTTTAATAATATCTGGCCTACTTCTGGCTAAACTTATAAAAATTAACATGGCTTTTCTTATCTGTAAAAAAAAATAGAGAAAAAATTAAAAATAATTTTAAACGGAATTGTTTTAATCAAAACAAACCTAAACCTAGGGAAAAATACTTAAAAACATGAAAAAACATAATAAACAAAAATTCTGACAACTACATTTTGCGCAGTATTTTATTGTTCGGAGCAATTTGTACACATGTTGGACGTTTTGCAATGGTCTTTGCAAATATGCCTGCTACACTCGTCACATACAATTGGATGTTTGTTGTCACTGTAAGGGCATAAGAAGCATCTGGCACGCTTAGGTTGTCGACGTTGAGGGTTATCTATGCTTCGTGGGGCCTCATCTGGGATATTGCTGATTCGCCTTATGGTTACCTTCAATTCCCGAGGAATGTTTTTCATTTGACTTCTTCGAACTAAGTGTTCGTTGATCATTTCTCTCCCTAAATCAATAAGGAAACGGTTACGAACCATCTCATTATTTGGATTAGCAGCATTATAAATTATGCCTGCATTTGCGGCGGAGATGTCCATCATTCGGTACCACAAAGTTAGAGGCCAACGCCGAGTACGTCTTCCTACTTTGTAATTGGCACAAATTTGGTCCAGTACATCAACGCCAACTTTCGTTAGGTTATAAAAGGAGATGATGTCTGGTAATTTCTTTGCTCCTTCTTCGACCATGTTATTATGGTGCATTGTAGACATCATGCAAACTGAGCGATTTCTTTTTGGAACGTATGACGCAATTGTTATATCCTTAGTAAATCCAAAAAGCGAGGAAAGTGGTTCACGTTGCTTACTAGCTAGGAACTCTTTAGGTAACTCCCTTTTATTCCGTCTAATAGTACCTACGTATGTCAAGTTTTGGCGTTGCAATTCTTCAACCAGCTCTAGTGACGTGAACCAATTGTCCCCTGTAATATTACGGTTCGAATTTGCTATTGGTTCAATCAAAGTTAGCACAGTTTGGGTTGGAATAGATAGCTTCTTTGGATTTGCCCTATTTTCATCTTTGCCCGTATATACAAAAGCATTGATCAAATAATGTGTACGAGCGTCACACAAACACAATATTTTTAGTCCGTATTTCACAGGCTTGCTTTTTATAAACATACGGAACCTACACTTTCCCCGAAATCCAACCAACATTTCGTCCACGGTTACGTATTCCCCACAAGAATAGTTTATCTTACAGTTTCCAATAAATCTGTAAAACAAATTTGAAATTGCAGCAAGTTTATCTCCGTCTTCAATACGTTGTCGTCTAGTGGCTGGATTGTCAAATCTTAAGGCTGTTAGCAGGAAACTGAATCTCTTTAGAGTCATTGTTGCACGAAAAATGTCACGACCTGTTCCATCTGTTGCAAAAAGCGAATTTATGTCCTCGTGACTCGACTTGAACACTCCAGCTAGATAGAGAAGACCGAGAAATGCTCGCATTTCTACTTCATCGACATGATTAATAAACTGACATGACAAGGCCTGATCGCCATAGGTTGCCTGCAGTTCAGTTATTTTCTCATTCGTTCTTGCGATAACTTCATTTATAATGTATCCATCGAGAAAAAAACTGAGCGCCTGCAAGGGTGTAGTTGGCTTATTGGTCCGACATGGTCCCGAAAGGCCAGGAATATGCGACACTATGTTGGTGACGCGAGTACGGCTAGACGCAGGTGGCGTTTTCGCCCACTTTTTTCTATTTTTTCCGTAGAAATAGCCACTTTCATCCCCAACAATTTCACTTTCAACAGATAAGCTAACTTCTTCGACAGAGTGCCTATCACTGCCATCAACAGCTTCATCTTCACTCTCACTATCAGCATTGTAGTCACTATCCGTATCGTGATCACTAACAATCGTCTCTGCATCGGAAAGGTCGTTGTCGGTATCCCATAAAGTTTCAGCAATATGTTCAATTTCCTTTTGTGTCAAAGGCGCCCTTTTGTCACGCACGTTCGACATATTATACTTCGATCACAACTCTAAATTGAAAGAACAAACAAAATTGTATTTTTTTCTGGAAAAATAACAGTATTGTGCTTCTTACCCGAAAACGAGAAATTATCCTTTAACGGTATGGCAGGGTCAAATCTGACCCAATTCACAATATTCACGTGGAGCCACTAATTGCTTGCGGGCGACTGATAGCGGAACTGAAGCAGTTGCACGCCTTGAAAGAATACCTCAAATGGTATGTTGCCATATCGCCTAGTTTTTCCGAAAATTACAAAAGAATTTCCAATAGGGTCAAATTTGACCCTGCCATACCAGTTAAGGGATATATATATATATATATATATATATATATATATATATATATATATATATATTATGAAAACAGAAATACAATAAATTAACTTAGAAATATATACAACCAGATATGCAGTTTTGATTAGTAGATTTATTTAAATAGTTTTTAGAGACATAATTTGTAAGTTATATATTAGATAATATTATTAAAAAATAATTATATGAGGGTATGTTTAAGAATTTAGCATAAGAATTAAATTTAAGTTAAGTTAAGTTTTTTTTTTATTTTATTTAATATTAGATATTTTGAGTCAGCACATGCAACCAAACATACACTGTAGTGTCAAAGTCAAAAAAGTTATTTATTTTGGGAATGTTAATTTAGAATATAATTTTGGAGACAGCACATGCAACCAAACATACACTGTAGTGTCAAAGTCAAAAAAGTTATTTATTTTTGGAATGTTAATTTAGAATATAATTTTGGATGTAAATTAGTAAAAATATATTTAATATAAATGTTTAAGTTGCATATAATAGTATAGTTCTGATCTGGAGAGCCTAAAGTTAAGTAAATTGTTTATAGAAAACTCTAGAAATGTCAATGGGACTATTTACATAATACATCACAGGCAGGAAGTCTTTCCAGATTGTTCATATAGAAAAAATAGAAGGTTTTGAACATTATTTATTGCTAGAATATTCTGGAAATAATGAAAGGATATAAAAAGCCATGTAATTTGGCGAGAGTTGTCAGTTTTAGTCAGTTAGTTGAGTCAGTCAGTCAGTCAGTTGGAGTCAGTTTGAGTTATAGTTTAGTTCAGGTCAGTTAAAGTTTTAGTTCAGTTATCAATCAGTCAGTTACAGTAAAGTTATAATTCAAGAATTTAGTAACAAGAAGATTATTAATTGAGTTAAGTGAGTTAGTTAGAAGAAGTTAAACCAGTTACAAGATTATTATTGAGGAGTTAGTTATAACAATTTAAGGATTATTAAGTCAGTTGTTTATGAGGTTATGAAGAGATTCTTAGCTAGCAGAAGGCATTGATTAAGTTAAATGAATTGTTAAGTTAAATACAGTTGGAGATTAATTATTACTACAGTAATATAGTGACAGTTTTGAAGTTAATTTATTGAAATAAGCATTCAATAATACAACTACAAGATCCAGTATATTTCAAAGTACATTAAGTATATGGAAATTACAAGGAGTTAAATATATATTGTGGCACTTGCACGGAGAACCAGTGCCACAAAGTTGGAAAGAAGGATGGATTACATCTATCCATAAAAAAGGAAATAAGGAAGATTGCAATAACTATCGGGGTATAACTGTTACGAGTACGCTTAGCAGATTATATGGGAGAATTATAAAAGAACGCATATGCGAAGAATACCGTCCTTTTGAATCAGAAGAACAAAACGGATTCAGAGCGGGACGATCCACAATAGATAGTATTTTTTGCTTATCCCAAATACTCGAGAAAAGAACACTGAGATCTCGAGAAGTGCATTTACTTTTAGTCGATTTAACAAAAGCATATGACACCGTGCCTGTTGCGAAATTGTGGGAAGTATTGGAGAAAACCAGTATCAGCGTTTCACTAATCGACGCTATTAAAGATCTATATAACAACACAATATCAAAAGTTAAAATAGGAAATAAGGTTACTAATGGTTTTCAGGTAACAAAAGGACTGAAGCAAGGTTGTTGTTTATCTCCCATACTATTTAATATATATATCGACGAAGCACTCAGGCAATGGAAAAAGAAGTGTAAAGGGATGGGGCTGTCTATTGGGGATGAAACGTTATACACGCTGCATTATGCAGATGACCAGGTAGTTATTGCCCAAGACAAGGAAGACCTAGAGTATATGGCTAGAAAACTAATGGAAGAGTACAAAAAATGGGGCCTCGAAGTAAATTTACAAAAAACGCAATATCTTTGCATAGGAGGAGAAAATACTGCAGTTGACCTCGACTTAGAAGACGGGAAAATTAAGAAATGCGATCAATGTATATATTTGGGGGTAAAACTAACAAAGACAGGAAGAACTGATGAAGCCATAAAAGACAGAATAACCAAAGGGAAACAAGTTATAGGTGCATTGAATTCAGTACTATGGCAGAAAAATATAAGACCGGAAACGAAAAAAAGAATATATAACACAATATTGAAACCAGTAATCGTGTATGGCTCAGAAGTATGGCAGTTATCACAAAACCTTAAAGGTAACCTCTTGGCAGTTGAAATGGATTTTTGGAGGAGAGCAGCGGGAAAGTCTCGATTAGAACATGTGAGAAATGAGGACATAAGAAATCAAATGAATGTACAAAGATCAATTATAGAAGACATCGAATAACAACAACTGACATGGTACGGACATGTTAGACGTATGGGGGAAGAAAGACTACCAAAAAAAATATTAGAATGGGTACCACCAGAGAAAAGAAAACGAGGACGACCACCAACAACATGGATGCAAGGAATTTCAAAAGCCATGTCAGCAAGAAATCTATTTGAAGAAGACTGGCAGAATAGACAGGCTTGGCGAACGGGAACCCAAAGGCGGATTACGCTATAAACGGGATATATATATATATATAAATATATATGTATATGGTGAATGGAGATAACTAATAAGGAACATATTAAAATAGTTGGATAAAGAAGGCTTAGTAAGAAGATATCGAGTGGTGATAATAACTTTAATTTTGGAAAAACTTTAGGCGTTCAGTGAAAGAAGGTATCAAATTTTGTTAATAATTTAATAATTGTAAGAATTTTAAATTTTAGATAGATTGTGTTAAATTGATATTGCTTATATTAGATAGATAGGTTTGTTTCATAATAGTTATAATAAAGATAATTTAAAAAAGTACTTACAAACTAATTCTTTGAGAACCGCGATAAAAACCCTATACTTACAAATATCATTCAAATTTACTCATTGCTCATACAACAACAACACATCATAACAATATATATATTAAGATAATAATAAATATATAAGACATAAGCATAATAATAAGTGTAAAAAGTTTTATTTTAATAATTATAATATGATAGATATATTTAAGTGAGTCATGTGCATTGGCAACCAAATATACACTGAATTGAGTCTGTGTTATTGTGACATAAGAGTGAATTTTAACAGAAAGTGACATTTGAATAATAATTACGGATGTAAGACAGTGTTGTGTAGTAATTTAAGGTGTGTAATTTACATATAGCTAACATTCTGATATGAAAAGTCTAAATGTCCATAAAATTCTCTGGAACATGTTATTAGAAGGAAGTTAACCCTATTTGTGGAGTAGAATATTCGAGAACATTCAGATATTGATGAAATAGAATAAATTCAAACATGATTTATTGCTAGAATATTTGGGAACGATGAAAATATATAAATACGATAAAATTTGAAGCAAGTATTCATTAGACAGTTGAAGTAAGTATGAGAGTAAATTAAGACAGTTAACAGTATGAGAGTTACAGTGAAATAGTTAAACAGTTATTGATTAAGACAGTTACAGTTGGACAGTTAACAGTTACAGTACATTCATTAAGCAGTCAATCGTTCAGTCAGTTGATCAGTAAATAGTACAAGCAGATAGTATTAGTGGTCAGTACAAGTGGTCAGTATTAAAGTATTAATTATACAGTACAGTATGCAGTAATCAGTGACTAAAAGTTTTATAGTATTTGAAAGTATATTAAAATTATAATATCTATATGGTGATTGGAGATTATTAAGAAGAAAAAATAAGATTATAAGTAAGAAGCAAAGAAGAAACAATAAATAAAGAAGAATATTTTACCCATTTATAAATGCTATTAAGAACAAAAATAATTTAAATTGGTAGAAGCTGATAATTATAATATTGGGGTGTATTTGGAAAAAGTAATTTCACAAAAACAAGGATAATCGAGGATGAAAATGAAGATACTGAATGGTGATTAAAATCTTTATTTTCGAAAACAGTTTCATTTTATAACAATATAGAATAATTTTACAATATTTTGGATATTTGAATTGTTTTAATTATTTTATATCTTCCATACCATTGCCGATCCAATTACTATTTATTAAAAGCACTTTATAATTTATTAAAAGCACTTTATTGTAAACCTGTTTTTTTATCTTTATATGCTGTCAAATTCAACACAAATGCAGTGACCTGTATATACTCAACCGTTCCAATTTTCAAATGCACAATAGTTTAACTGCTAAACTTTTGCAAAAACTAAAGTAAAGTTTCGGACATAAACATAAATCAAGGCAAGTTTCCGTCATGACCATATAAGATTGTAATGAACCTATTAATTAAGAATGTTGTACTTTCTGCAGGGTGCCTTTTATAAGGTAAAAGCGCTATCAATATAAATTTTCAGCATTAGCTAGAGATGTGCTGACTAAAAGTTGAGCGTATGCAGATATATTTACATTTATGTACTACACAAACTTCTTATTTTATTATATTCAATTTTTATTTTATCACCTTTGTATAATTTGTCCTTACTCTCGTGATTCATGATAGTATAATTACCCTGCCGCAGAATTTCTGACATTGAGGTTGAAATGTGTTCGTCCTATGCAGGTGACGGGGCTGGACATATGTTACGTTTAAAGCGCTCATATCGACCAAATTTTTTATCACCGTAAGGTTTTTAAAACTTATACATATATAATTATTTAAAACGATGGTAGGCAATATTTGTTACATCGAAAACTGCTACAGTAACCAGTAAAAGTAATTTTTATCGACTTCCGCGTGAAAATCATAAAAAGCAGCAATGTGAACTCTGAATTCCAGCGTCAAAACTGTAAAATATTAAATTTTTTTAAGGAAACATGTACCTAATAATATTCCTCATTTTTAACCTTGAATTTGGCAAAAACTTCAGTTATTTGTTTTTTTTTTATTTAAACACAAAACCACATCAACCGCGCAGGGTTATTAGTGGCTATAACAAATACATGAAATATTACATTAAATACAATTGAATAATTTAATGTCTTTTAAATAGCTTAAAGGATTCCCCAAACCGACGCGAAACTGTCACAGCCGCAACCTACGCGAAATCGCGGCAAATCGTAAGGCACGGCGACTTATGCAGGTGTTCAGACAAGTAGGGGCGAAATCCGCAACGGTCGCGGCAGATCAGCGTTGTTTTCATGAAAAACTGCATGCACGGTTTTTTCCGCTGCAGTTATAGTTTCGCGTGAATTAAAATGGCTGCTACAGAAAAACGTATTGCAATTGTGAAACAATATCCTATACTTTATGATTTAAGGGACGAAGATTATAAAAATATAAGATAAAAGTTTCATTGGAGTTTTAAAAAAATTGAAGTTTTAACAAGAACAAGAAGCAGCTGGCTATTACACTTCCAATTGAAATACAAGATGTTCCTCTCGGAGCAATACACAGTTAACACCAATACTTTTCCCTATATGTGTCGATACTAACAATACTGAATGTTTCCCGTACCAAGTTATTGCTTCTGGAGCTACCTTTTTTTCAGTTTCGGCCAATAGTAGAAGAGCTTCTTCTTCATTAGACCACGTCATTATGTATTTGTAAGCTACGAATAAACAAATAAAAATATAATTTGTTTACATTTGTATGGCAGTCACCGTTAACAGTCGCGTCGGGTTTCACGCCAATGTGGCGCTTTTTGCGCCTTGTCCGCTACCGCTCCGCCTGCTAATGTTCCGCAACGAAAAATTCGCGTCCCAAAAGTTTCGCGTTGGTGTGGTGAACCCTTAATACTATTGAAATTTTTTTGGTGAGAATTTTTTTGAGATCATCATCTGTGAATCCGTGGGATCTTCTTTTTTCCATGAATTGAGAACAATCAAGCAGGATATGTTTGACAGTCAGTGGGTTAGAGCAGCTGGATCAGATAGGTAGTGGTTCTTTTGTTATTAGGTATTTGTGTGTTAAGGCAGTACGGCCAATTCTTAGACGATTAATATTGACTTGGTTTCTTCTGTTTAAAGGAGTCTCCAGGACATCAGTTATTTTTGGGCAAATTACATTTAATTTGATACCTTATTTTTCCCAATAATTTTGTCAAGTATTAACACAATGGATTTTAACCAGGTTTTTTAGATCGGTGTACGGATATGTCTTAAATTGTGCAGTATGGTTTGAGTTCATTCGACTTTTGTTAGCCAATTGATCTGATTTTTCATTTCCGTTTTTTATACTCCGTATAATAGTTTTAATTTCAGTAATGCATTTAATGAGTCTGTTGTGATAATGCACTTCATCGTTCTACTCTTTTCGAAAAAGATTAGGGCTTAAAAAATAGTTGTAGCTTCTCCTGTTAGTATACTGCAGCTGGTTGGTATCGATATGCTATAAGAATTTTCTTTACAGTAGTAGGCAGCAGCGTGACCATTGGAAGTTTTAGAGGCATTGGTAAAGATTTGCAAATAATTAGGATAGTGGTCTAGAATTTTCATGAATAGAGATTTAATTATTGTGAAATTTCTAGTTGATTTGGGATACTTGGTAAGTGTTACATCAATAGCTAATGGGTGGCTTGTCCATGGGGGATAGTTTGCATTTATATGTAGCGTTGCATTGAAATGATTCCTATCAAAAATTTTAAGCTTTATTATTTATATGAGTAGTGTTTTTAGTCTTATTTTTAACAGGAAGGCCAGGATTGCAGATATGAAAAAATACAGGACGCTGATTCTGGGATGATATCTTTGCTATATAGTTTAAGGATAGTTGCTGTGGTCTTATATGTAAGGGAGATTCTCCAGTTAGAACTTGCATACTACTAACCGAACTAGTTTTAAAAGCTCCCAGTGCTAATCTCAAAGCTATAGTTTAAATACTGTTTAGTTTTTTTAGAGTGGTTTTACATGCAGCATCGTAACATATACAACCATAGTCGATTTTAGTTCTAATGAGCGATTTGTAAAGCCTAATCAATATTTTATGATCAGCACCCCACATTTTGTTGGACAAAAATTTTGAGTATATTTAATCACTTTTGACAGGAAAGCTGTAGTTTATTCAGTTATTTGTATTATTAAATGATGACATTAACGTAGAATTCAAAAAAAGAAAAATGTATTAAATTTATATATTTATAACAATTAATCTACACTTACAATTAAAAAAAAGTTAGTTTAAGTTTAGAATCAGCTTACACCAGTACTTGAGTTCTGAAAAAGCTAACAGAAGACAGAAACGTAGAAATGGGAATATCAATCTCAGGAGATGTTTAAATAAGGAGGTTTTTTGTAGACGCTTTTGCCTTGATTGGTCCACGATGTTAGGATGTTCGTGAGTTAATTGAGGGTCTAAGTGATGCACAGGAGTTGGCTTGTGTAAGATCTAATGGAAGGTATAAAAGAAAAAAAAAACATACTGGTAAAATAAGCAGCTTGAAAATCTACGGAGAAATTGCACGAAAGTAAGAAGGGAGTGTAAGAGGTTAAGAAGAGTACAAGAAGGAGATTTGAAAGAGAGAATAAATGAATTAAAGCGATTGAACAACGAATAAAGAAATGAGATAAGAAGATTCAAGAAAGACAAGTGAAGTAGCCTGTTTAAGGATCTCAAAACGGATATCTGGGGCAGGGCTTTAAGATTGTCTGTACCGAATTAAAGGTACAGTAGACACCCTACCCCCCCGACTCAGGAGGAGAAACTCCATTTAATACGGGAACCCTTTTATAAGGTAGGTAAAGGATAGGCATGAAGGGGTTTTGGTTTCGTAGATGCGAAATTATTTACTGAGTTGAAACTCGGCGAGGCTGTTGGATGGATGAAGATCTGAAAAGACGTAGATGAAGTCATGCCAAAGTCAGTAAGACACGCCGCTTTAAAATTCCCGCAGGTTTTTCTGAGATCGCTAAACAAACTGCTTGAACAACAGCAGTCTCCAATAATGTTATCCGAAAAGGTAGAGGTAAAGAGGAAGAGGTGAGATTTCGGCCAATTTGTCTTCTTAGTTCGATAGCTAAAGTACACGAACAGCTTGTAAAATGCCGCCTTGAGCGAGAGCTAGAACAAAAGCAGAGCTAAGTGACCGCCAATATGGGTTTAGGGCCAAAAGGTCCACCATAGATGCAGTCACAGAAGTAACTTCTTTAGATACGCAGAATACAAAGACATGGGTAGCTCTCATCCTGCTTGATGTCAAGAATGCCTTTAATACGGCATCATGGGAAAAAATATGTCCATACTGAGAGAATTGGGCAATAGTGAGTACCCGGTCAACGTAATTGACAAATACTACATGGGTAGCTCTCATGCTGCTAGAGTTGTAATACCAATGTATATATATATTTACAGAGTTGGTCCATACTAAAAAAGAGTTTAAGTAATTATTTAAAGGATTATTTGAGATGCTTATTTTTTTTATAGCCATATTGATTCCAGTAAGAACCTAAACAGACATCTATTGAATTCTGACAGAAAATATTGTTTTAATATCTACGTCGTAGAAGAAGAAACGCTGGCATATTTGAACCGAGTAGAATACTAAGCCAGAAGACCGCAGAGTAGGGCCGGATTAACCGTGTTCCGGCTAAAACCTTAACCGCCGTTTTAGAAAGGTGGTCTTGCCACTCAATAAACAACTAAAATACAAAGCTAAAAAACTATAAATAATCATACCTATTACCGTAAATTAAAAAATGTTTTAGGCCATAAAAAAATAAAGAATATTAACCATAAATTTCAGATCCTTAACTAAATTTCCTCCTCTGTCCTCCTGTTTCTTTACAATGTTTTTTTTATCCGGCCCGAAACCCATTCGCCCCTCAAAATCTCCGCTCTCATTTGAAAATCTCTGGCAGTTAAAAATGTAAGCTAAAACGTCCGGTACCCCACAAGCAGTACAATCTGCGAAGGCAAATTTGACTATTCTATTTGTGACGATGCCAAAACTATCATTTCCGGTCAGAAACTGCATCAGAAAGTAGTCTAGTTTCATGAACTTATATTCCCGCCACGGTCTCCGAACGGGAATAAGCTGCTTCGTCTACCTTGCCTTTCCACTATCATTCGCCCATTCTCCTTACCACTCTACTGGCGTTCTTTCTCTCTCATTCTTGTCTTTATTTACATCCATCCTCCTTGCATTTTCCCTTGCTTGCTCTTTGCACAACAAAACGATTGATATCACTGCTCCAATGATATATAGTGGCCAATTTGAAACTCTCCTATATGAGCTAGATACCAAGAGGAGCTTTGCAAAGTCTCTATCAGCTTAGCGTATTTCGCAGTGTTTAGTACGCTACACCACACGGAGGCAGCAAAAGTTACTACCTACTAGAAAATTACATTTAGCACCTGTCTTTTGGTGCTACCTGGGCCTCCAATGTTTGGCATGAGCCGTATCAACGCCACCAGATTTCGTTTCGCCTTCTCTACCGTTCTTTGGATGTGTACTCCGAACCTTAGTCCTTGTGATAACCAGACTCCCATATACTTAATCGATTTAACCGGTGCAACCTCCACACCTTTCCCTATAAAGCAAACAGAGGATTTTTCCAGGCTCCCTTAGAGAACTAGCACCTCAGTTTTCTGAAGCGCTAGCTGTAGATCGTTCTCTCTGATCCACCTAATCATCGGCATAAGCTACAAGAGTGTATCCTCTTGGCATCTGTAGCATCAACTCCCTGTCATACGGGACAGTCCACAGGATAGGACCTGTAATGAACCCTGCGGAACACCCTGCGACAAACCGATGCTAGTAACCTTTTCTCTTAAGGACCTGTTAGTAATTTGTAGTATTTGTCAATTACGTTGACCAGGTACTCACTATCACCCAATTCTCTCAGTATGGACATATTTTTTCCTATGATGCCGTCTTAAAGGCATTGTTGACGTTAAGCAGGATGAGAGCTACCTATGTCTTTGTATTCTGCGTAACTAAAGAGGTTACTTCTGTGACCGCATATATGGTGGACCTTTTGGCCCTAAACCCATATTGGCGATCACTCAGCGCATGCTTTTGTTCTAGCTCTCGCTCAAGGCGGCATTTTACAAGCTGTTCGTATATTCTATCTATCGAACTAAGAAGACAAATTTGGCCGAAGTCTCACCTCTTTCTCTTTACCTCTACATTTCCGAATAAGGACAACCTAATTAACAACTAGGGTAACGCACTCCGTTATTGTCACTTTAAGGAAATGTCTTGGGAAAAATATTTCTGATTTCCACAAGAAAAGAATCACAATTTCGGAAACTTTTAATCTGGGCGGTGTGATGTCCTACCTTTCTAATCACATAGCTCTTTTTAATAATAACATTGGTAGATTTAAACGAAATTGATTTGAATTAAAAACAGAGAAAGTACTAGTTATTGGCACGTTGCCTGTAGTTATTGGATTCACATGGCTGTAGTCATTGACACCTACCTGCAGTAATTATCACAAGTCTTGCTGCAGTTAATGGCATCAGTTTCCTAGTAATTGAATGAAACTATAAGAGCTCAAATCATTAAAACTAATGGTTTATATTTATAAAATAAAAAAAAATATAACTTAAACTGAAATATTTTGAAATAAAAACCGTATCCGAATAAACAAAATTTCATTGAAACTTAAACTAAAAATATTTATGGCATGAACAGAAAATATAGGAAACTATGCCTTTCTTTGGCACACTTTGCATTAATAATGAGGTGTGCAGCAGGCATTTATAATGGTACATTCTTACTCATTTCTGGCACTTAATTCCAAAATTTGCTACGGTTGTATTTTTCGTACATATAACACACAATACCTTATTACAAATGATATTATCCTTAAAGAGGCGCATTGGAATTGTGGATATCCCCTCATTGCTTAAATTACTTGAACTTGAAGAACTCCGCTGAATTGATATAATAGATTTTTTGGACATCGAAGCTTCGTTTTCTGTCAAAAGTGTTGTTAAGTTGCTGACTTGTTTTGATTTTTCTGGCCTCTTTGTTAATTTGGTCATTTTGTTCATTTCACGCTTTCTTTTTATTTTCTTCTTTCTTCATCTCTTTCTGTAGCTTAGCTTTTTCCTTTTCTTTATGAATTTTTTTCCACCAACTAGATGTTATCACGTATGGCATTTTTTTTTCGGTTGTACACTAAGACTTTTGTTCTGGTGTCAGTTGCCAGAGCAAACTGTCGCGAAACCCTTGATCAGCTTTCACGATAGAATCACAATTGTTTGACGTATTACATTGATTGTGGCACTCGCTTTCTTGATTTTTCTTGCCTCCTTGTACGTACGGTAGTTCTTGATCAATATTTTGCTGATTTTCTATGTTTTGTTAAAATTTCTCTAACATCGTACCAAGTTAGTTGTCTTATTAATTTGGTTCCATTATAGTGTCGCTTATTATTTCAGGTTGATTTTGTATAAGTACACTATCTCCGAAAACTATTTCCATATCTTTAACACTTTCTTGGGTTAAATACGATACAGGCAGCTGACATTTTTCGAAATGCCTCTCTTTATTTTAATGTAACTCACACTCTTAACAATCAAATAGCACAGTAACAAGGAAATCGTCTGCACTAGAATTGCATGATTCAGCAGTTGCCCCTTTTGTAAATTTTAAAAATATTTTTACAAGCAACTGGAAACCTTCACCTTCATCCAGCCTTCTTTTTACTGTTTAAGTTGGTTTAATTTATCTTGCCCAATAATGGAAATAAAGTCATGATGTAATTTCACAACTTTCCTTTCCGTTCACATTTCCAACAGCCCTATCTGGTCATGTTGTCTTTTTTCCAATACATTTTAAAAAGTCAATGAATTCGACATTCCAGGGATACAATCCGCAAGCTTTAAAACCGTTACAAATATTTTAGTGACGTTAAAGAATCTTTTAATATTGGAAAATGAATTTTGGTCAATTCAATTAAGGGATTATTTCTTTGCCATTTCAGAACTGCGCGTTTCCAGGCATTCTTCAGAGGTTTAAAGCAGTTAACATCTGCTGGTTAAAGGTTTCTGGTAGCATTTGGATATAATGCAATAAGTATTATTTAAAGCCTCGTAAAAAGAATACTTAGTTCATAGCTCATGTGAGTTTTGTGACCATCTACAAGAAGAATGACGGGAAACTTATTTCGTTTTTGCAATGATGGGGATGAAGTATATTTGAAATATAGTCCACAAAAAATTCGGATTTCATCCAGCTATTGTCGCTTGGTCCTATTCCCCACGTATCAAAAACACTTCTACCAACAGCAGCAGGAAGCCTCTTATAGGGGTAAATGATCATCGGCGGAGTTACTGAGCCAGCAGCTGAGAATGTGAACATCACAATAATATTGACCTTTCCTGTTCCTTGATCCATCTGGTATACATTTTTAGTACCGCGAGGAGCGACAACCTTATCCTTTTTTGCACAAAAGAGGAAACAAGTTTCGTCCCCGTTGAATACTCTTTGGATATTGCAATACATTAAAATAATTTTTCTCCTTCAAATAATTTTCGATGTTGGAGAACCAATTTTTTATGTCCTTCTCAGAAACGTAGCTGCTAGCTTTAGTTGCCGCTTCTGAAGTTCACAGGGTCAAGTTTGGATAACACTTCATACCAAGGCTTCAAGGCTTCATACCGGTGTCTTCCAGGTTGGTTGTTCTTAAATGTAATCTTACGTGGGTTGGCGTCCAAGAAGGTTTTTACTGCAGACTGAATATCGTCTCTCCTTTTGGAGAAACCTTTCCCCTGGCAGTCAGTAATCTATTCCTCCAACACGTCTTCCTTGTGTTTTGTTAAGTATGTTGCAGGCCCGTGACCAGTTTTTTTTAATTTGTCACTCAGTCTATGTTAAAGGGTTTGCCTGAGAATTCCATATTTTCTTGTAGCCAGTTTCTTGGCCATTCCATTTCCAATGTCTGTTAAAGTACTCTGAAGGACTTCTTCGGTATATCTTTTTTAAAATTTTGTATTCCTTTTGACTTTGGGCATTGTAAACAATTTTGAAAAAAATGGAATGTTCATCTTTCAAAAAAAAAACTAATATTTTTTTTATATTTATATGTAACCATCTTAAAAGTTTGATAATTAATAATCTAATTTTCAGTTAATAATTATAATGCCGATAACTACATTTTACCAGTAATTCCGGAGTTTCAGTTATTGGCATAAGTGTCAATCATTGCTCGTGGCACTTCTCCAAGGCCTAGTAACCGGCACCCTTTTATTTTTAACAACCACTTAAAAAATAGGCAAAAATAAACGCAAAAGTGAAATTAATATTAAATTGTTAAAATAATTAAAATAGTTAAATTGTATTCTTAAAAGGAGTATTACATCCGAATACTTCACTTTTAGTGGAGAGCCGCTAATAAAAATAAATCACAAAGCTGCTGCATTCTTAAGAAAATTGTTAAGACTCTTAGCTTGTAGGATGGTGTCAACGATCGCAAGCCAAACATGTGTAGCCATATGTAAATACAAAACCAATACCTACATTACCCACAAATAAGAATGCGTCATCTATCAAATAGTGTACTGATTAGTATTTACGGATTCCTCCTTTTTTTATGAAACAGCAAAAATATTCGAAGTGCCAATGACGCCGACTACTAGGACACTTACCCTACATTAACTTTAAAAATTAAAAACAAGTTTGTACCTAAAAAGCGATAACTGGATCTTTTTACATCATCTCTCATCTCTAACGTCGACCCATTAGAACTCTGAAGAAGAGAGGAAATTTGTTAGAAACAATTTTCAAGAGTAATTTACATGTAATGCTCTTCCTCCGAGCATCATTAAGTTGCAATTATAAAAGTGCATAATTATTAATTTAAAAGTTTGCCTTGGTGTAACGACAGTTCCTTTACATTTTAAAGGTTTCTTCGTGTTGATTTTATTACTGGGCCAAGAAAATTTATCATTACGTTTTGTAATATTATAACAGCAGCTCTAGTTTTAATTAAAGTATTAATTTTTAATATCTTGCGAAGCTATGAAAAAGTAATAAAATATTGAAGGATAAAATACAATAAAAATTAAAATTCTACATTGTAAGCATCAAAATTTAACAAACTATTTGTTGGTTACCGTTAATACTAGAATATTTTAAAGTAACTTTTTTTAGGTAAAAAAAAAGTTTTTTTTGATAAAACATATACATAAATATACAAGAAAAAAGTTATAATAAGAAATTAAAAAAATAGTATGCAAAACACAGTCAAGATTTGATTTCAAGTACAAAGCGTCTATGTATCTGTTTATACGTATTTCGACCTAATAGGTCTCATTAGAATAGCTATTCATAGGCGTTCTCAACGTGAAAAATAAATATTTTCTGTCTTTGAAAGTCAACACTAAAATGGCTTTGATATGGACGCAATAGCGATATCTGATAATAATTCAGTAAAATAGTTTCGAAACCAATTCAGATACATACACACGTTGTACGTGAAATCTTTTACCAAAGACTTTTACCAAACGATATTTTGAAGAAGTGTAAAAAGATGTGTAAAAGGATAAAGAAATGTAAAAGGAATTTAATTTTAAACATTTTTATTGTGGTCGTGTATGTACGAAAAGTGCATAGCGTTTAGCGAAATGTACCATAGTACATAGGGACTCTTTAATAAAAACACACCTCTTTCAATAGTAGCACTACGTGGTTTTTTCATATTTTAGATTTCATTCACGATAGGAAATATTTTTTTTTTAACATCCAATGTTTCTTGCAATTTGTCTCATTATAAACAATAAGCAATATGTATAATTTATGTACAATAACATAGTGGAAAGCCGCCCAGTGGCAAGCACCCAAGTAAGACATACTATAAATATAATTTATCATATAACAATTAGTTTATACTCCATTTCACGAATATACGACTGTTTTAAATTCGCTTTAAGGTGTCGATTCAATTGGTCCAATGTACTGAATTTTACAATAGTAAATTCTCCCCATTTTTAAAATACTGTTACGACAGATATAAACCTTAGATGTAAATATGAAGTCATGATATAAATATAAAGTTAATAGTTTATAAAACAGTTGTAATTTAGATTTTGAAGTATATAATTACTATCATGGAGTTTATTTTTTCATTTCAATTATTTCATTGTAAACAAGTTGGTTTTTGAATTATTTTTCTGGTTTGTGAACCATCGTTCTGCCAATTTCTTTTCATTTATATTAAAAATGGTATATTTCTTTTTATTACAGTTATAACACCTAATAAACTAATAAAATGTGTTATATCAAAGAAACCCGGCACGCCTCTTTGGTGTTAACATTTCACGGAAAGCTTGCCCAAATGTCTGATAAACACATTTGGCTTCATAGACATAATTGTATTTATTTGTAGATTTTAACTGAAATATTTTTAGTTTAGATGTCATACTAGTAGACCCTTTTTATTGGAATAATGATTAGACCAATTGACCTTCATACTTCTACTTGCACAGTACAATATTCGTTGTCGCAGTAAACCAAAACAGTCGTATATTCGTGGAATAGCCTATAAACGTCAATTTAACAAACAAAGTTTAATAAAGGTAAACATCACTGACACACATAAGTATAACAAGATTTAAAAAATTAAAAAAAAAAATTAATCCAGAAAAGATTTAGAAAACACCAGAATAAAAACTTGTTATTTCACCGCACTATGACACTATGCTATGTTTCTCCATATTTACTAGAGGCCCAAGGGGTCTTGTCGTTTTAATCTTCTTTCGTGTGAAATGTTGAGCAGCTCTGTGTCTTGTATACAGAGTTTACAGCAGATATTGCTTCGGTAACTGTTGGTAACTGTAAATTGTGGTGTAATCTGTGCTTCGTAATGTACCAAGGAACATTGCAGATCTGGTGCAGTACTTTCGATTGGAATCGTTTAAGTTTTTGTATGTTGGTATTACTTGCTGTACCCCACATTTTTGCTGCATATTGCCATAGCGGTTTTAAAATATATTTATATATCAGAAGTTTGTTCTCCATGCTTAGATTTGATTTTCGACTTATGTGCCAATACATTTTTCTGTAGACTAATCTGAGTTGAAGGCATTTATTCCACATATGGACACCCCAATTAAGTTTGCTATCCAAATGAATTCCCAAGTATTTAATGACGGTATTAACTGGTAGTGGAGTGTTGTTTATAGAAACTGGTGGCGCGAAACCTTTTTTTAAAGTAAACGTTATTCCAAACCCAAACTAATAATTCGGTAAAACATTACTGTCATATAAAATAAGCTCCAGTCTTTTCAGAAAAAGCCGTCAAATACTTTGGATATAATAGGCAACAAGCTAATTGGGCGATATGAAGATACTTCCTTGTGATCCTTATTAGTTTTTGGAATAAGAATAATTTGAGCAACTTTCCATTGGAGTGGAAACTAAACTGTTTTTAATATTGAATTAAATACGTAAGTAATTAAACTAACGCCTTCGTTGGGTAGATTTTTGAGTACTAAACTAGATATTAAGTCATATCCAGGTGACTTTTTAATTTCCAGAATATCAATTATTTCTTTAATTTCAGATTTGTTAATAGATTTAATAGGTGGAGCCATTTGATATGATGCATTTACGACTTTATGAATAGCTTCTTCTTCTTCAACTAAGACTTTCCTCTGATGCGGTTAAAATACCTCACCTAGATGATTTGCAAAAGTATATGCTTTATCTATGTCAGTTTTAGCCCAAGTGCCATTTTTTTCATGATTGGCATATTAATTTGTCTTTTGTGTTTTTGTTAAGGTTTTTTGTTAGTTTCCACGACGAATAGTTTGTGTTATCTGTAGGTCTGAGCAGAATAGGACTCGGAGTTGTGTTTGTACGTAAATTCTGGTGTAGACGTCCAAGCAGCTTGCTGAATAACTATAGGTGAGCAAGTGCATTTTCTATGTCGCTATCACTTTTAAGAGGCAAGTTTGGATTATTGGTTGTTTTTATTTCTTCTCTATATCTGTTCCAATTTGTTCTATTATTAGAGAGTGTTAGATATTTAGGACAGTTATGAATTTGGCTATATAGAAAAAGGAATTAAATGATTTTCATTAATACTTTTTAGTAGTTCTCGTTCACGTGAATGATTCTGCAACTTCATTTATGATGTTTGGCATTATAATCTCCAGCCGTAATGAAACCGTGTCCGAGCATCTTAAGATATTCGGTAAAATGATCAGCTTTAAATATTTTATTCGGTGGACATCAAACAGCAGATAGAATAATCGGGCCTTGTGAATCTTGGACCGACAGTGATGTGGCTTGGATGCTAACTTTACTAATTTTATTTATTTTAATGATTCCTAATGTAATTTCTTATAATAACTGCCGTACCTCCGTAAGCTTCACCTAATGGATGTTAAGTTACATACGTTGAATATTTGGGAATATAGAAATGGCTCTTATTAGTCATGTGTGCTTCGGAAGTAAACATGACATTTAGATTATGAAAGTAAATAAATGCTTTAACTTCGTGGAAATGAGTAGTTAAGCCATTGGCATTCTAACAGCACATCTTTAGTGTAGTGTTAAAGGTTAAGTTTAGATATCAGAGACACTATGAGATCAAACATCTTATCCATTTTTCCATTAACTTATTACTAGTAGTTCTAGATTATTTTGTGTATGTTGAGGAGTTGTTGTTTCTATTGCATAAGAAGTCTCATCTACGGTAGATGTACTTCTATTATCTCTTCCTGCAACTATTTTCGCATAGCTGATGGTTGGTTGTGTGATTGAAGAATTTACTGCACGAGGTGGTTTACTTACGATTTTTTCTCGCAGTGTTAGAATTTTTTTTCTGTAGTTCTTTGTACACTGAACGACCCTTTATAGATGGCAGGATGATTTTCTAGACAATTTACCCATTGAACATATTTTATGTTTTTTTTTTTGTTTTGGACATTTAGAAACTTTACACAGCGCGGACCCTGTGACAATAATTGTACATGTGGCCAAAATGTTGACATCTTTGACATTGGGGTAGTTCCCTTTTCGGGTGCTGTGCTTAACTGCGACAATGTAATTAAGTAATTTTGTCAGATCATATTATGTCTTTATTATTATTTTGAATGGCCAGTTCTCTATTAAATATTGGCCGATCTTTTTTGTTCCTCTTTGCTTAATGTTGGAGATGTTCAGTGCTGTATATCCGTTCGCTATCAATGTTTTTTGCTTTTTTAATGTCATCTTGATCTATTGAAGAATGTAAATTACGTATAACAACTCGGAATCCACGGTTTTGTTTTAATTGGTATATGATATTGAGTATTTTTTTCTGCTAAAGATTTTACAATCAATGAATAGCTTTTGGATGAGTCAGCTTGAACTTTAATTTGATTGTTAGCAAGACATTTTAAGGTATATTTACCTGGTGTCATCTGGTGTACTAATTCCTGTACTAGTGTGATACACTCGACATTTTTATAAATATAGGTGGTGGCTGTTCATCTTTTTGGTCTTCCAGCATTTCAACCTCTTCACTAGGTTTATCATTTTCAAGTGCCTCGTATCTGTTAGATGTAGGAACAGTTTTACTTAGCCAATAATCTATGGGTGTAGTTTGTTTTGGTGGTTTTTCAATTCATGATTATCATCGTTGCGTTGACGTTTCTTGTTGTGGACTCGTCCCATTCACTATCACTTTATACCTTATCTGCAACTGTGAGATCTGAATCTGTTAAAAATTACACAGATAATGAAAAATTAAGCAAGTTAAAGGAAGAAAAGTAAGCAATTAGAAAAAGCTGAAAATACACATTCTGGAAGAAATCTAGACATGAAGATGAGCAACGATCAACCAGAAATAAAAACCCTTTTTTTATTTAGAAAAACCTCTTCTTGTTTTGAGAATTCCAACAAATATCGTAAATTATAAGCGTCAATTATGTATTTACAACCTTGTTATCCATAGAGGCGAGGATAACAAAGGTCATTGTTATGTTTGAATAGAAGGTGAAGCTGGTCGGGCAGCCAACGAAGTAGGCAGTTATCCTAAGAATCACAGTGAAGAAAATCTGACTTCCGCAAAACATATAATTTTGTGGTCAGATTCATATGGCGGCCAAAACCGCAACATCAAAATAATTTTGATTCTGAAGACGATTTTGGAAATTCTTTCTACTATTGAAACAATTACATTACGCTATCTTTTCCTGGCCATAGTTGTTTACCCAATGTTAGTGATTTTGGAGAAATTGGACGTTTATATATCGTTGATGATTATCTAAACGTGATGAAGAAATTCCGTAAAAAGAATTCACTAGTAGTTCACACAATGAAAGAAGAAGAATTCGTACAAACCGTAAATCAGATATAGAAAACAGTAAGGTAAGCTGTGCTTAAAACAAGAGAAATTGAAATAAGAATGGATAAACGACTGAGTATTTTTATGAAAACTGATTTTGACACTAATGAAGTTGAAGTAGATCTTCACAAGAAACTTAAAAAAGGACGGCAGTTGCAATGCAATTCCTAAGTAACCACTTGATTCCTCTTTGGCCCACAGACAAGCCACTTTCTGTGCCTAAGCTTAGCGACTTAAGATCTTTAATGCACCTAATACTAAATGATGCAAAACCTCTGTATCGCTCCCTTTTCAGTAACAGTACAGTAGAAGATATTGACGGATTTGATGGAGACTTGGATGAAATACAAGGTGAGTAATGTTTATTTCAAATTTTCATAATATTCAGAAAATTGTACCTAATGTTAACACTGAGTATTTTTTATTAAGTTTATAAGTACTATACAATATTCAAAACAACGACTTTTATTGTCATACCTAAAAACAAAAAAATAATTTGTGGCGTACTAATCATTCACTAAAAGTGATATTTAAGTTACGCATCACTAGACCAAGGACCTTCATGTAGTTTGGTCTATTGATGTTTAACACAATTACACAATGTGGCGAAAATTGTAAGTCGACCAAAAGCCTTTTTATTTATTTTTTTTGGTTATTTTTCAACATTAGCAAGTTACTATTTCGTACTTAGAGAAAACTGAATACTGAATTTTAATAGAGCAAAAACTTTGAAGTCAAATATCTGAAAATTAATTTTTGGCGCATGGTTTAGTGATGCATAACGCCGTCCAATTAAAGCCACATTAAATTAAATAAAATAAATTCAAAATTTTGCATTACAAATTTTCTTGTTTTCTAGTTCATTTTATAAATATATTATCAACAATTCTATATCAAATTAAAATATTTTTTTATCATAAATACTTGAATCAATGGCTAACACCATATAATATAAACATATATGTGAAATATTGGAAATACTCACCTAAGAAGCGTCAATAAATAAAAAAAAATTCGAAATTTAACATTCCTTGTTCACCTGTAGTATGAAGGAAAATATTCACAAAAATAGGCACGTAGCTATATTAAGGCCAACAGCCCCTAGACGATATTATTCCAAGTTTCTTCCTAAGTTAGATAGTAAATTTTAGCTTCTCCATTACGCAATGTTAAGGTCTCTATGCAAGAGCTTCAGTTTTCCTGTACATTTGCGAGAGAAGTAAGTGGTCAGCCAAGTAAAAGCAATTCTCATATTTCATGAATTCTCGAAGGCGTCGCATAAAAACGAAAAACAAAAGAAAGTCACCGTACATACGGGCTTTGAAACGTTATGATAAATGAAGATGAATTTTAGAAATCCGATACGTTTGTTTTTGGCGACATTTTGAGATGAGGTCGTCGGTTGATTTATTTTGTAGGAAAATTATTTTATGTGCTGTGTGCATTTCGTAAATTTCTTGAAAAAAATAGATCAGTTTAAAATAGTTATGGTTTCATTATCCCTTTAATATAATAAATTTATAGTAGGAGGTGATAGATATCGTAATTTATAATTTAATAAGAAGATCAAAACGTATGTTTGTGTCACACAATTTGCAAGATAAGTATTTTAGAATATTTGTGAATAAACTGTCAAGATTTTTAAGGGGGAAAAATTATTAGTTTTATTCAGGATGGTAATTTGATTTATTTATTTCTGATTATAGGAACCAGTACTATAGAGCCTGCCCAGAAATTTGGAGTGAATACAATAAATAATAGCTTCCTGTACCAAGTTATCTTCTAAAACTCTGGAAGGATTAGGAAATACCGAAAGGTCTTAATCCCAATGGAGAAAACTCCAAATCTGCAATCTCCACGTTGTAGAAGATAGACAACATATATCTATAGATGGCCAATGCAGATAGGGACCGAGTGATTGCCGGTATAAGCAATCTCTCACTTACTGACCAACGGCTATGGGCGGATGAGTTGGTAAGTGATAGGGCACTCTTTTAAGGAAAGTAAAAAACACTCTTTCTTTTTAAAGAAAGTAAAAAATCAACAAAAGACACAACATGTAAGCACTCTGCTAAAATACCCGAATATAAAAGGAAAACTAACGTTGAATATTAACGAAGAGTTAAGCAAAACAATGATCATTGATAATAAAGATTGCAACGAAAAATGGGAAATATTTAAGCACACAATAATGATACCAATTAAAGGTACGCTAAGTAGTCATAAAATCCAAGAAGCTAAGACACCATGGATGACGGATGAGATCCGGCAACTGATGGACAAAAGATCATACAAAAACAAAAATGTAAACGAATACAAAGCCACACACAAGGAGACTAGGATAAAAATACGGGCAGCTAAAGACAAGTAGTACAACAACATATGTTAAGAGATAGCAGGACTCCAGATAAATCATGATAGTTTGCACAACAAAAATTAAAGAATTAGCAGGTATACGACAGTCCAACACCCTGGTTAATACGAATGGTAAACTTATATCTGATGTCAAAGGCAAACTAAACAGATGGAGAAAATACATCCAAGAATTGTTTGAGGACGACAGGACACAACAAGATAGCATAAACGATTGCCAGGAACATGGTATAGGTCCAAATATAACTAAGGTTGAAATAATACATGCAATAAATCTGGCAAAGTCCACTAAAACACCGGGGGGCCTGACACAGTTCCAACTAAAATAATTAAATTAATATCAAAAGATCAGGTCAATGTATTAGTAGACTTATATAATACTATATATAATACGGATATTATTCCGAGAGACTGGCTCATAGCAACATTTATTACATTACCAAAAAAACCTAATGCAAGGGAATGCAATGACCACCGTATAATTAGTCTAATGAGTCACATACTAAAAATATTCTTAAAAATTATCCATCTAAAAAATTTTCAGAAAAGTGGAAAAAGACATCACTGAAATCCAATTTAGGATTTAGGATTTAGGAATGCCAGGGGTACACGAGAGGCTATTTGGACTTAACGTCCTCATTCAAAGATTTGTGGCTGTAAACCAACCACTCTATGTTTGTTTTATTGATTACAAAAAGGCGTTTGATAAGGTCCTACACAACCGTCTTATACAGTTACTTAAGAATAATAATGCATCTCTACTTTAACCAAATAGCAATATTCAGAGTAGGCAAAGAAATTTCGGAGAAAGCAGAGATAAAAAGAGGCGTAGGGCAAGGTTGCATAGTATCCCCCTTATTGCTCAATCTATATTCGGAAAAAATAATTAAAGAATCTCTAAAAAATGTAACAGTTGGAATAAAAGTCAACGGCAGACCTATCAACAATATTAGATATGCCGATGACACTATACTAATTCAAGAGAATATCCTTTTAACTGCCAACGTTCCCATTTTGGGAACACTTATTAAAACATTTTTTTAGGATTGTTTATGCAATTATTTTTGTAAATCACACTACATAATGTTTAGTAAAGGTAAGTGGCTTACTATTTTTCAAAAAAATGTACTTAGATTTGGGTTCATTTTCTTTAAAAAAAAAGTAAAAAGCACAAAAATTCAATTTTTTGATTCGTTTTACGGTTCTTGTTATCAAGTCCGCAAAAATTATTCTATTGCTAATATTTTTCAAAGAAAGGTAGCCAATTGACTACTTTAGTAAATAGTTTATACTGCGATTGAATTCTTTCATTACTTTTTGAAAAAAATTGTCGGAATTAGCCATGTCCCAAAATGGGAACGTTGGCATCATTGAGTACCTAATATACCCTAATAAATTATAATGCCGTTTCTGTTAGCTCGTAAATTTTCGAGGGCAATAACGATTAGTGCAATCGCCTTTCAAGTGCATAATAGGAATTTAGAAATAACAGTCGATCAGAGCTGTTCAAGAAGAACACGTGTGTACTTTTTTTTTTTTTCTGTCTATATTGTTTCCGCTGAGAAGGTTAGAATGGATACAAAATTATTTTATGGGTAAGTTTACAAAAATAATTTTTCAATTACGGTCTAATTCTTCAGTTTTTCTTCATCTTGGAAGTAAGTTCATAACTAAAAATAAAAATCTATTGGTTCAGTTTCTTTTGATACAAATATTTTCATATTGTTTACTAAGAGCACCGAAGGCTTTTTAGAAAAAAAAAATCAAATATTATGTAAAGTAAGACAGTCTTATTTTACATGTACCGTTCTATTGAACCATGTTTCTTAGATATTTTATTGTTTTAGGAAATCCATACGCCGACACAGACTATTACGGGATGCTTTGGAAGATGTGGAAACCTCAATATCTTCTAACATTGATGTTGTAATACTTCCTCCCACTTCAGGAGACCGAGATATTGATAGTGACGAGGACACTCTTGATGACCAGATTTTGGACGTGGTTGACATGCCAATAGAAGTTCCTGGAGAGGTAAAAATACATGATGGTGATGCCGAATCAGATGAAGAAGAAGAATCAGTTATAAGTCAAGCATCACAAAAATGGAGAAAATCTGAAAAAGTGGCAATCCAGCAAGAAGCTCATGATCCAGCTAAAGTAGGAGCTGAGCATATGGGTAAAACGGAGTTTGAAATATTCTCTTTGTTTTTTACTCCAGAAATTATTAGCTTTATTCGTAATCAAAGCGAAACTTACGCTCGCAGGGATCAAAATTTTCATAATTTTATAGTTTCTGATGAAGATATTCGTCAGTTTATTGGCTTGCTCCTGATTAGCGGATATCATCATCTACCCGGCGAAAATGACTACTGGTCAACGGCTGATGACAGGCAGGCTCCAATCTTTGCAAAAACAATGAGCCGTGAAAAATTCAGGATAATAAAAAGATATCTTCACGTTTGTGACAACTCTAATTTAGCTCACTCAAAAGTAGCTAAAGTTTTACCACTTTTCGAAAAATTAAAAATTAATATTCAGCAGTTTGGAGTTTTTCATAAACATGTAAGCATTGATGAATCAATGGTTCCCTATTATGGCCATCACTCAGCTAAAATGTTTATAAAAAATAAACCAATTAGATTCGGATTCAAAATATGGATGCTCTGTGGAAATGATGGATATCCATATAACTTTGATACCTATTTACTGCGGAAAATCGGGAAATGCTCAAACTCGCTTAGGAACTCGAGTTGTAAATATGTTGGAAATTCTGCAAAATAAGAACAGCCATGTTGTATATTTCGATAATTTTTTCACCAGCTGCTCCCTTCTGAAATCTTTATCAGAAAATTATATACTGGCTTGGGTACAGTTTGAGAAAATAGGAACAACAAATGTCCTTTAGTTTCATTGTCAACTATCAAAAAACAAGATCGAGGGACCTATGATTACAAATCGGATGGCGATATTATTTGTGTCAAATGGAATGACAATTCTCCTGTAATAGTCGCAAGTAATCATTTTGTAGTAACTCCTGTTCAAAATACCACCAGAAGAGTGAAGTCTGAGCATAAAAAAGAAACTCAACCAAATTTGATAAGACAATATAACATTGGAATGGGTGGTGTTGACCTTTTTGATCGTTTAGCTGCTTCTTATCGTCCCCGACTTAGATCAAAAACATGGTGGTGGAACTTGTTTGCTCATGGATTGAATTTGGCGGTTGTAGCAGCTTTTCGATTTTTTCATCATGTGAATACAGGAACAAACATAACACACCTTGAGTTTCGCAGACACGTTGCTCTCGCACTTATAATTGTTTTATATTGTATCTTATTTTTACTTATTTTAGACATTTGTGCTAATAATAAACCATTTTTCAAACAGTTAAGTATTTTATTTTTAAAAAATACATAATACCTTACATGCCAACGTTCCCAAAATGGGAACAACATGATAAAGACAAAATACAACAGATATATATTTTTTACTTCAAAATCTATTAAATTAGGTCAAGATTAAAAGACCTTTTACATATTATCTATTTATTCCAAATATTTCCTATAGCCGCCATTAAAAGGATATATACTAGATCTACAGACACTCTCAGATAATGTATTAAATGCTAGTAAATAACTAACGCTTAATGCTAATAAAAGAAAAATTATAACAAATTTCAAAACACAACACCAAGACCTTTTAAACACAAGAGGGGTTTCAATAGAAAAAGTAAAAATATACAGATATCTTGGTACAATTAATAATGAAAATAACGAGTATAAAGAAGAAATAAAAATGACAATTGGACAAGCTAGAACAACATTTAATAAGACGAGAAAAGTATTATCAAGTAGAGACCTTAATTTGCAACTTAAAATATTATTACCTTCATATGTGTTTTCGGTGCTGCTGTACGGGGTGGAGGCCTGGATCTTAAAGATAGAGCTTGAAGCATTCGACATGTGGACCTACCGAGGAATAATAAAAATAAGTTGGGTAGACCAAATAAAAATTGTTGAGGTCCTCAGAAAGATGACAAAGGAAATGGAAATTATGAATACGAATAATATAAGAAAGTTACAATATCTCGGCCACGGTATGAGAGGAGATAAATATGTGTTGCTACAAACCATAATCCATGGAAAAATACAAGGAAATAGAGTATTGGAAGAAGACACATCTCCTGGCTCAACAATCTGAGAAAGTGGTAGGATTGCAGTTCTATCAACTTGTTCAGAGCTGCAATCTCAAAAGTGAAAATAGCTGTGATAATTACCAACCTTAGAGGAGACGGTACCTAAAGAAGAAGAAGTACCAAGTTTGTCCCTAGATGTGTAAAACTAACGAATTGTCGTTTTAAATACTTATTTTTACGAAACCAACGCATTAGAGTTAAAAATAATAGTCATAATAATATGAGAGAAAAAAAGGAATTTTTGTCTTTGAGATACAGGAAATTTGCAAAGTGTATTTGGGGCGTGATTTTAAAATTATATTATTTGTTATAAACATATTAAATACTAAATAAAACAATATTTATTGTATACACAAAATATCACCAAGATGAGATATAACTAACCATATTTTAATATTCACCACAAGATTAACTTATAACTGAGTTGAAAAAAATATTGTACTTCATTAACTTATGTGATTTTTGCGTTGTCACATTCTAACATCATAAATTTGAAACAATTTAAGTTTAGAATTTTAGATATAACAAAGATGCATAATATGTTAAAATAGCTGTCAAACTGGGTTTATTTTATATAAACTGGGGTATAAATTTTTAACAGTTTTTTTGGTAGATTCCAGTCGTCTTTCGACGTTTGACTTTGACGGCATCGGACCTACGTCGTGTTTTTAGTGCAGTATTAACCAATGTTAAGATTAGTTATGATTATGTGAGATGATAGGGCTGATAAGATAAGTATATTTGGTTTGGACATTAATGGAATTGTATTATCTGTAGTTGATGTGACAAGAGATGTTAGGGAGAGCGCCCAGCAAAGTAACGTGGCATGTGGCAAGTAGCAAGTAGCACGCGTCTAGTCCTAGCACTTAAAATGTAACCAATGAAAATGAATGATTTAGCGCACACCAAAATGACAGTGACGTCATTCGATTTAATTATTCGTTTGCATTGGTTACATTTTATGTAACATGCTAGACGCGTGCTACTTGCTACTTGCCACGTGCCACGTTACTTTGGTGGGCGCTCTCCCTAACATCTCTTGTCACATCAACTTCAGATAATACAATTCCATTAATATCCAAACCAAATATACTCATCTTATCAGCCCTATCATCTCACATAATCATAACTAACCAGCAATCACTTTCCAGTCTAAACAATAATTCTTTCTCGGTTAATAAAAATAAAGAGAATCCAGCACCAAAACAATTTAGCGTATTCAACGAGGAAAGTACGTCTAAATCGTCCTCCAAACGAACTGTCTCTGAAGAAATATCACCCCCAATTGAGACATAAACTAGTGACGATGGATTTTTAAAGCCAACTCAGAAACAAAAAAAAATAATAAAAACAAAAGTACCACCAATACCTTTAGAAACGCTAATGCAACCAATTAAAGCATTATTTAATTCCGAAAAGCAAATATTAACTTTTCAGGAAACAGTTTATTGATTTGAAACATTTGAAAACACTCATGGAACAAAATATGTTATCAGCGTTATAAATAAATATACAGTAGACATTCCAGAATTTAGACAACTCTTAACCAAAATTCATTGCGAGCGCTAATTAAAATTGAAACAAAGCTAAACAAAAAAATTACGAGACAGCTCCCACAAGACAACTACAAGGATAAAGGACCTGACACGGATACATCAACTGAAATATCCTAGGAGCTAAAAATTCAATAATTATAACTATAACATTTAACTTATTACAGTGGAATATAAATGAGTTTTATACCGATTATGAAATGCTAAAAGTTTTAATTAATGATATTATCCCCGCTATCATTTGTCTCCAAGAAACAAATTTCAAAGACCAATATTTCCACACATTTAAAATTTTTTTTAATATTTTATAAAAATAGAAACAAGCAGGAAAAAGCAAGTGGTGAAGTTGCCATTTATGTTGAAAATACTCTTGAAGCACAAATGATTCCTCTAAAAACAGACATCTAAGCTGTAGCCGTCACAGTCAAAGCTTCCCAATGCAGTAATGTATGTTGCATATATACTTCCTTAAACACACTTCTCACCTTAACCGACTTAAAAGCACTCATTTCACAAATACCTATGCCCAGGCTAATAGTAGGAGATTTCAATAGTCACAACCCAATGTGGAGCTTAACATATTTTAATATCAAAGGCAGACTGATCAATGAATTGCTAATTGAAGAAAATTTAATCATTCTCAATGATGGAAGACCAACCTGATTTAATGTACATACTGGTACAACATCGGCAATCGATCTATCGATTTGTGATCCAACTCTTTTAATGACTCTTAATTGGGATCCCCTACCCTTTTTATATGGAAGCGACCATTACCCAATAAAGATTTCTATACTTTCTGATGACACTATCTATGAATACCAAGCAGTCCGAAAATGGAACCTGAAAAACGCTAATTGGGACAAGTACACTGATGCCATATAAACATACATATAATCACAAAAATCTAGTTTTGAAAACACTAATATAAATAAAAGTCTCAATATTTTTACGAATATTATTACATACGCGGCAGAAACACATTTGGGAAAAGCTAAAATATTAAGGAAACACAGACCCCTACCATAGTGGAATACAGAATGTCAAAATGCAATCAAGCAATATAAAGCATCTTTTAATAGAATGAAAAAACATAGTAACACAACTAACATCACTGAATACAAAATGCACATGCTCGATATATATAAAAATGGTCAAAAAACGAACTGGAGAAAATGTGATAAATACCTTTATCCACAGTATGGTCCAATATTCGAAAAACATCAGTAAAAAAACAAATTTTACCAAGTACCTTTTATTACCCATAATACTAATGTAATATCAAAACCTAACCAAATAGCTGATGCTTTTGCTACATACTTTGACAAAATCTCCAGCAATATCAACTATTTCGAAGAGTTTATATAACATAAAATCATCACAGAACAATAACAGCTCGATTGTGAAGATATAGATAATTGTTTCTTCTATATTCATATTAACCTTAAATCCTTAAACCCATATTAAAATTAACTTTGTCCTAAATACTTCAAAAATTCTGCTTCTGGACCTGATAATATATCTTTAGTATTCTTGTAAAAACTGCCAGACAATGCTAAGTGTACTCTTCTAAAAATTTTCAATCGAGTATTCAAATTCCTGGAGTGATTCAATAATTATACCTGTTCTCAAACCTAACAATGTACGAACTAAAATTTCTTCATATAGACCCATCTCTCTCACCAATGTAATGTGCAAAGTCATGGAAAAAATAGTTAATAAAAGACTGCTATGGATATTAGAAGAAAATAATCTTCTGGATAACGAGCAAAGTGGATTGCGACAAAATCAAACTACTACTGATAACCTCATTGATTTAGAATCTAATATTCTTAAATCTTTCGCGAACAAGCAGGAAAATATTGCAGTATTCATAGACATTACAAAAGCATTTAACACGGCATGACGTTACGATATTATTAGATCATTAGACACTTAGAATATTAGAGGTAATATCATTAATTTCATTTCAAATTTCTTTAAACAACGCAATTTTCAAGTAAGAGTCAACCACTGCACATCTTCAACAAGACGTCAAGCTAATGGCACCCCTCAGGTGTCTGTAATAAGCGCAACGTTATTTTTAATTACCGTGACTATTATTATACCATCAAACTCCAGCTTAGTTCGTAGCAAATTATATGCGGATGATCTGGTATTAGTATCTTAAGGAAAAAACATCTCATCAGTACAACTTCCCTTACAAACCTCACTTCATGAACTCGAAAACTGGTCAAAGCAAATAGGATTGCAGTTGTCACTCAGCAAATCAAAGTGTGTGTTATTTTCAAAGAAACGTGATCCGATTTAGCTGCAACTAAAATTATGTAACCAAATCCTGAATTATGCCGATGACCTTAGATTCTTAGGGACAATTTTTGATACGAAACTCACATGAAAAAAACATATTCTACAAATAAAAAAAAACATGCCAAAATGGAATTATTCTTATGAAAGTTATCTAATAAAATCTAAAATAAAAACTATGGAGCTGACTATAACTGCTTAATTAATGTTTATAAAACCCTAATTAAATTCAATATAAATAACGGTTCCATAGTATATGCAACTGCTAAAGAATACCTATTACACCACCTTGGCGTAATTCAAAATATGGCATTAAGAATAGCTACAGGAGCATTTCGGACCAGCCCAATAAAAAGTTTACGAGCAGAAACTGGAGAGTCATCACTTAAATATAGAAGGATGCACTTATCTCTTACATACGCATTTGCTGCTAATTCTAATCCAAACAACCCATCTAGAAGTAACATATTTACTGATCGTTTTAAAAAACTATATACTAAAAATAGGAATATGAAACCGCCATTTTACGGAAGAGTTAGGCAAACCCTTAGAATTTTACAAATACCGATACCAAATACCTATTGCAACTTCATAAAAATTCCTCTTGCTTGGACATTAAGCATTCCTCAATCCGATACATCCTTAAATATTTTCAGAAAGAACGATACTTCACACTCCTTAATAAAAAATACTTTCATCAAAAAACTAACAAAATTTTCTAAATCCTATCATATATACACAGACGCTTCCAAAGCATCTACTGGAGTTAAGGCAGCTGTCATTACTCCAAATATTACATTTGAGTATAAACTACCATCTTAAAGCTGTATACATATTGGCGAGCTATACGCGATCTATCAAACTCTCGTTCATATTAACTCTAGTAATATATTGAATGCTTTTATAATTACCGATTCCCCCAGTTTCATCAATACCATTAACCAACTGTACACGAAGCATCCAACTGCTCTCCTAATGAAGAAAGTACTAGCTACCATTTAAAACGATAAATATACTGTACAATTTCTATGAGTTTCTTCACACATTGGCCTTCAAGGAAATGAATAAGCGGATTGTACAGCCCAACAAGCCAGGAACAATGAAGCAAGCAAGTGAAGTGAAAGATGTAGTTCTTAACGATTTAAAATCATTTATTAAAGTAAAAGTCGAAAATATGTGGCAAAACCGGTGAGAGCGATCAACTTCAAAACTTCGAGAAGGGAAAACGTTTGTAAAACCGTGGAAATCTCAAAATTTCCAACAGAATTCATCAAGTCATTGTTACTCGTCTTCGTCTAGGACATACCCGACTTACCCACGGGACATAATTGGTCACACTAATCCAAATTTATGTGAAAGCTGTAATACCCCCCTAAGTGTTAAGCATGTACTTGTAGAGTGACCAAGATACTAGTTGCAGAGACAGAACAACCACATTATCGGATCAACAAGTGAAATCTTAGGAGAAAATTGTAAAATTAAAGATTTTGTAAAATTCCTTAAAGATATCAATGTATTTAACAAAATCTAACATTTGTAAATAAATTATCTTATGTATATATATTTATATATATATATATATATATATATATATATATATATATATATATATATAATGTCGCTAATAATCTCAGAGGTTGGACTATTTTATAAAAAAAAATTGTCAATAAATTCCATAAACGATCGTTTAATTTTAAATAGAATCATTAATTTTAAAGAAACTGCTTCAGTATTTATTCTAAGTAATATAATTACAATAATAAGTATTGTTTTAAGACATTTTATTAATTAAATAACTATATAAATATCTCACCACTGTACCAAGGAATATGACTACTACGACCAATCCAACGGTCAGGAAAGTTGTATTTAAGTATGTTTTCACTGCCCTCTACCTATAATGTGGTGTAGTACCCTTCTGCATAAACCACATATTTTACCTTAACTTTAATGACAAATCTTCCAATTAAACAATAAAATCGTTTTGTATAAAATGTAAATAAATCTCTTCATTAAAATTACAAGCTAATTCGCATATCAGTAAAAAATTGTTACCAATGGTTGTTTAAATATTATGTTTATTTGAAATTTATGTTGAAAATGCTTTTCTCTCTTAATATTGGGATATTCAGTATCCTAGAAATGATTTTTCCTTAAATTACAAAGACTATTGTGGGGGGTCCAACCCTGCGCTTAGTTGATAAAGTGCCGATTAAAATCTGCTCTTACTAAAACTAACTTTTCAGTGGTTTATAATCAAGAAACGTAAAATTAATATTGTTAGCTTAATAGTGTATTTAAACAACAAAGTTTCTTCACACAAAAAACAAACTGTGAGTACATTACTAATTTACTACAAATTCAATATTAGTAAATATTACACATAACCCATAATTCAATACAACACATCAATTAATCCGGTTTCTGGTTTTTTGGCAACTTCGATAAGTCGAAATAATTAGCCGATACAGGACCGGCTTTAGAAAAATTATATCAAATGAAGAAAATAAAAATTAAAAATGGATGATTCCGAAAATATTAGCATACCTACTACATCATCAACATCGACATATTCTAATGCAGTAAGCAACTTCAATTTTCGTTCAAAAGAACAAGCCATTATTCTGTCAGCTATCCAAGGTATTAAAATACATGAATACATAGTAGCCATAGGATCTCTACTCACACCAAAAAATGTTATTTTCGCATCACGAATAGCGAACAACCGAGTTTGCATTTACCTAAACAGTTCTAGCATAGTAGATACATTACTAAACAACCATAAAACTGTAGTCATCCAAGGCAATGAGATAGAAATTCGAAGACTTATTACGCCAGCAAGGAGACTAGTAATATCAAACATCTGTCCCAGCATCCCGAACAGTATTATAGAAGACGAACTCAAACAACTAGAACTAACTGCAGTATCCAAATTAACGTTTTTAAAAGTTGGCATGCCCGAGTCTGAGTATAGTCATGTCTTAAGCTTTAGGCGGCAAATATTTGTCTCTCCGATAATCACCAAACCAATTCCAAATACAATCTTAATAACCTATGATAACACTCCTTACAGAATCTTCCTATCCCTAGATGGTTTAAATTGCTCTAGATGCAATACTACTGGCCACAAAGATGAAAACTGCACATCAACATCAACTGGTACAGAAACACATAAAGATCCATCTCAAGTGATACAAACATACACCTCAGAACTCGAACCCATGGAAGTAAATCAGAATAACTCAGCAACAAATATTTCAGATGACACAACTAACTGTTCCAACCCCATTTCTGCAGATATCCCAACGACAAACGATTCGCTTATAGTACACAATATACCTTCATCTACAGCTAACAGCAATAATACTAAAACAACCAATCAAGCAAAAAGGCAAATTTCAACCTCTCCTGAAATCTCAGAAACTAAAAACCTAAACGAAAATTTTATAACTCCAAAAAAATCCGCACCAAAAAAGAAGAAAAAGGCTTTAGATGTCGAAGCCACATTAAAACCAATTGAGAACATTTTAATGACAGCATCTCCTTCATATACGCTAAACTTCTCTGAATTATGCGACTTCGTTATAAACGCAATGGGATCAAAATTTCCTGAAGTCACAGCTAAAAACTATACAGAAGATTTTGACGGCTTATACACTTTATTAAAAATGGTTCACTCAAAATTAAATGATAGACGCATGAAAAATAATATCACAAGAATTATAAAGAAAATAAATCCAACATATGAATCTTCCCTTACTGAAGAAAGCGACTACGATTTATCTCAATAGTCCAATTAAATTCATTCTTCAATGGAATTTGAATGGATATTATAGCCACATTGAAAACATTAAAATGCTAATCAATAAACTGTCACCACTAATAATATGTTTACAAGAAACTCGTCTTTCCAACAACCAAGCAAAACTAAAAAATTATATGGCCTATACAAAAAATCGAGCAGTACAGCAAATATCCAGTGGCGGAGTCGGAATTTTTGTACATTCAACTATCCAATCCAAAGAAATTCCGTTAAATACGAATCTGGAAGCAGTAGCAGTTTCGGTAATACATCATTTTAAAATCAACATATGCAACGTATATTTACCGCATCCTGACGAAACTACTCTATTAGAACTTCAAAATGTAATTAAACAAATTCCATCTCCAAAATTAATCTTGGGTGACACAAACTGTCACAACATCGCATGGGGATCCAAAAAAACAGATAAAAATGGACGAATATTATTAGAAGCAATTAACAACATAAAACTAGTTTTGCTAAACACAGGAACACCTACTAGATTCAATGCATATAATGGCACATTTTCATCCATAGACTTATCTATCAGTGATTCAACTTTAGCTCCATTTTTACAGTGGAATACATTAGACCACCTATACGACAGTGATCATTTTCCAATAATAATTACTCATGACAAAGATGAAAAAACCTGCACAACACCATATGAAACGTGGAAATTAAAGTCAGCTGATTGGGAACAATACTCGAACTTAGTAAGCATACGTATACCAAATCTCGTTATAACAGATAATATAGACACTACTCTATCATCTTTTAACGGTATAATTTTAGACGCAGCCAGAGATTCTATAGGAAAAACCAAAAATATCACAAAAGCTCCTCTTCCTTGGTGGAACACTGAAATCGCATCCGCTTTAAAGCAAACAAAACATGCTTTTAATATATACAAGAAGTATAACACATCTAATAACTTAAACAATTTTAGATCTTTAAGGGCCAGATCTAGATTTTTAATAAAGAAAGCAAAAAAAGAGAGCTGGACCAATTACGTGTCGTCAATTGACTCATCTACGCCCATAAGGGATATATGGCAAAAAATAAGGAAAATAAAAGGTTCAAAAACATTTAACCATATTGACACAATAACTACAAACGATCTCACAACTTCACACAAACATGAAATCTCAGAAATTTTAGTAGAACACTATCAGTTGTATTCAAGCAATCAACAGTACCACCCAAATTTCTTAGAACATAAAGAAAGAACAGAAACATCAAAAATTAACATAGAAGATACTGCAAGTCCACTAAATACCTCCATAACACTTGATGAGTTAAATGAAAGTCTTAATAACCTCAAAAATACCTCACCTGGACCTGATGACATACCACCAATTTTCATCGAAAAACTACCTATTAGCGCGAAGGTTACTTTAGTAGAAATCTTCAACAAAATTTATTCGACCCATAAATTTCCATCTCTCTGGCGCGAAGCAATTATAATACCATTTTTAAAAGACAATAAACCAAAAAACTTATCTTCTTCGTATCGACCAATATCTCTTACCTGTAGCATCTGCAAAATAATGGAAAAGATTCTAAGCAAAAGATTAAAATGGTACTTAGAAAAGAAAAATCTCCTTACATCCATCCAAAGTGGGTACCGATCAGAACGGTCTACAATAGATAATATTATAGCAGTAGAATCTGAAATACACGAAGCTTTTATACATAAACAAAAGTTAATAGCAATTTTCTTTGACATCACAAAAGCATTTGACACCACGTGGACATACCACATCTTAAAAACAATGAAAGGTTGGAAAATAGATGGCAAATTCTTAGCCTTCACCAAAAACTTCCTGGAGAACAGAAGTATAAAAGTTAAAACAAACGGAGTCATGTCAACTAAGAAATTACTGGAAAATGGTATCCCTCAAGGATCTGTATTAAGCCCCCTGCTGTTTTTAATAGCAATCAACAACGTATCTAACCATTTTATGCTTCCAGTAAAAGCAAACCTTTACGCCGATGATCTTGTAATCTATATGAGAAGTAAAAACCTAAAATCAGCTGCATCAATATTACAAAACACACTAAATAAATTAGAAGGGTGGTCGTTGGATATAGGCTTGAGATTTTCAACCGAAAAAACTAAAGTAATAATATTTGACAAAAGGAAAACACAACACCACTTAAATTTCAAACTAAACGGAAATACTCTTATAACAATCAACGAAATCAAATTTTTGGGAATGACATTCGACTCTCAACTCAAATGGACATTGCACATAAATGAACTAATTAAATCATGCCAACAGAGAATAAATCTTCTAAAAGTTCTTTCCAATCACAAATGGGGCGCAGACACAACTATTCTTCTACGATTATACCAAGCTCTAATTAGAAGCAAACTAGATTACGGATGTATATGCTACGAAACTGCTACTAAAAGTCAATTGAACAAACTGGACATCATCCAATCCACAGGACATTACGTATAGTTTTAGGAGCTTTCAGAACCACGCCAATTAGCAGCCTTCAAGTCCTAGCAGGAGAACCGCCATTAGCTCTCAGAAGACAATATTTTTCGATGTGTTGTGCTACTAAATATCTCAGTGCAAATGAAAACCCGTTTATAACTAGCCTAATAAGAAGCAACCCTCCAAATCTCTACTCAAATCATTGCCCTAGAAACTTACCTTTCAATGAACGAATAAATCGATTTGAATTCAATATACATCAATTGAGAGCCACTTCTACAAATAGATGCCAGTATCCTCCCTGGAAAGTCCAAATACCAAAAGTAGATTTTACCTTACTTACCTATCCCAAACAATCACACAACCCTTCTGAAATAAAACAACAATTCCAGTCTACCATCTCCAGATATCCTGATTTCAAACTAATTTTTACTGATGCCTCTAAAAGCAGTAATGGTGTAGCTGCTGCAGCTATTTTTGAAGACAACATCTCTGTCACCCGTCTAGCCAAGGAGTGTAGCATATACACTGGAGAACTACAAGCAATCTTCAACGCACTCAACCAATGTACCAGCAATGATGTAAACTTTCTTATCATATGAGATTCTTTGAGTGCCTTAAATGGTGTAAAGCAGATGTATCCAACTCATGCCAATTTAGCACTCATAAAAGACATGCTATACATTGCCCAAACACGTGGTAAAAACATAAAATTTTTATGGGTACCATCCCATGTTGGAATAAAGGGTAATGAAGCAGCTGATAAAGCAGCAAGAGAAACTATCAATAACACGACAATTCCTATGATGCAAAACTTACCGATCTCAGACCAAAAAACATTAATAAAAACTTATATTAACAAAACCTGGCAAGTAAAATGGAACCAAACACAAGCAAAATTAAAAACTATCAAACCAGATGTTACGTCTGCTTTACTACCGCTTCCAGCTCAAAGACATAACCAAGTAATTATTAACAGACTGCGGCTAGGCCATACAAAATTCACACATGGATACATCATCTCCAAGGACCCTCAGCCGATTTGCCACACCTGTCAAATACCATTGTCAGTACAACATATTATGATAGACTGTCCAGTGTACTCAACAGCAAGATCGACAGCAAAAATAAACCACAATTTAAAAGAAACCCTAGAAGAAGACATCAATAACACAATAAATTTTATCAAAAATTGTAAACTCTATAACAAACTGTAACATAACATGAAATGTTTATTTTCCCAAACTGCTATGTAAATTTTAACAACATATTAATGTAACTTTTCTAAAATAAAGATATACCACACCGCTAATAACCCTAGGGGTTGATGCGGTAAAAAAAAAAAAAAAAGACTATTGTGTCTAAATTTCGTTAGTAAAAACTATTTTATCGATGAAGGAGTAGTCAAGATTTTATCTGTTTCGGACATGATTTGTAGAATATAAATCTGCATCTTAAAGATAAATCTGTCGACAAATGATTTTGCACAAGTCTAAAATGGTAAGCACATAAAAGCTTACGGTGTAGAATTTTTAAAGCTGAAGTTTTATTTTAATTAACCAAATCGCATCAGCCAAATTGGCTATTAGCGAAACAATGATAGTAAACAATAATTTCTATTCTTTTTATAATATTAGTTTAGATAGCATTTAAAACGTTAATTGAGGTTAAGAAACTTTTTAAGTTTAAAATATTGCACTGTAGACCTAAAATATCACCTAGATTGTTGGGTGTACTGTAAAATATGCGCTTTAGCGTTAATGCTGGACATTTCTCTAATATATGTTTGATTTTTAATTTTTCATCACAGTTGTCACATCTTCAGCTTCTTTTGCAGCATTGTCTGCCTCTTTATTTCCTGGAATTCCAATATGGGATGATATCCAAAATAATATAATATTTTTTCCATTCAGTTAAGCGGTATGGATTTCTTCTTTTATCTTGATGAGTAAAGGATTAGTTGGGTGGACATATTGGGTTGACTGGATGGAACTTAGAGAGTCCATGAGTATAATATAATTGGTATTATTGGATGCGTTGATAGCAAGGGTGGCCTAGTATAGAGCATATAGTTCAGCAGAGTAAATAGGGTACTTTGAAGATAGTTTGTATTTATTTGTCGATATTGGGGTTAGGATTGCAGCACCAGTACCTTCCACCAGCACCAGCAGCATCAGCAGCACCAGTGTACTATCCTTGTAGTTGTAAAGCATATCGTTGAAGGCGGATTTGATTAACTGTGGGTTTTTTAAATGTTTGTTGAAATAAATGAGGCGGGTTAGGCACTGAGGATTTTTTATTTGCCATGGAGGAGTTGAGGACGATTAGGAGGAAAAGCATTCTAGAAACGTGTAGTGTAATTGATTTAAATAGCTTCTAATCCTTGCGTAGAAAGGTTTAGCAGTTCTTGGCTTATTTATGAAGAGAATTGGGATCTTTTCTGTAAAAAATTGTAAATAGTAGAGTTTTTTGGATTAGACCTGATTTTTGCGTGGATGCTACGCTTAAACAAAGACCTCTGTCTTCCTAGGACGGTTCACCAACTTCACAATAAATACTTTGGATTGGTGTTGTGCGAGAAGCTCCAGATATTATACGTAAAGATAGGTTGTGAAGACTGACAAATTTTTTTTAGTAGTGTCTTAGTGGCTGTAGAATACACAGTAAATTCATAATCTAATTTTGATCTGATTAATGTTCTGTATAATATTAAAAGTGTTTGGCGATCCAAAAGATAAAGTTTTACTGATTCGTTACGCTCAATATATACGTTGTATACTTACTTGAGAATCATCGTCAACGCGAACTAATACTTCATCTTCCTGATCAGGCGTAATGATTTTCGGTCGGCCTAGGTTGTCACGTTTAGGATAAAATGAATCACTTTCGCCTAAATTTTCCCTGAAAGAGATGTTTAAACATTTGGTGCTGTAGCCTGTTTGGGTATTATTTTTAAATATTCTTTCTCATATCCATATTAGAAAACTTATTATGTCTCGGCATTTTTTGCTATTCTTTAATAAACCAAAATAAACTAGATATAACAAAAATCACTGATTAATCTAAACAAGACTTATTTTTAGTTATTAAAAGCATTTGTGGCATTAGCCCATATTTCATAAAGGAATTTTATTATTAATTTATTGTTTACATTTTAAACAAATTATATTATACTAAAATAATTCAATATATTATTATATTTGCTAGTAGCGCTACCTGCTAACGTATTAAAGAAATATTGACTCGTCAAAGTGAGACTAATTATTAAGTTATTATTTTTTATTTTTTTTTCTGTAATATGGCTTTGGTAGAGCCAATTAGCCCGACTTCTTTGTTTTTATTGTTAAAATCGATTGAATTTTAATTATTAGTGATTGCAGATTCATAGTCAAAATTTTCTTGTTATAAGTTATCAATGTTAGTACTACATATACCTAATATTTATACATAAATTATATTTTGATATATTTTTTTTGTTTCTTTTTTTTATTCTTTTATTATCTTCTTTTTTTGTTTTGTTGTTTTTTTTTTGTTTTTTTTGTATTTATTTTTTTTTGTTTTTTGTCTATATCTATTTTCTTAATTCTTTTGTTTTTTTTCTTAATTTGTGTTATTATTTTTTTTGTTTTTTTTTTTTTGTTTTTTTTTTCAAACCATATTAACTGATTATGCCTATATACTATTTACATCTTGTATTTACACATTTAAACATGTTTGTAAATGCAATGAAGAATTTCCATATTATTTGAAAATATTAAAAGATTAAGGTTTATTGGAAAACAACACTTAGAATTTATTAATTCCTTATAAATTTCGTTTATATTATTAATTTGTAAATCACATTCTAGTATAATATGTGTTAGATCGCCTAATTTGCCACAAGTATAATTGGGAGTATTTGATAAGCTGATTCCATGCATGTAAGATGGCGTAAGAGCATGATTTGCTCGCAGCCGATTAATGATCTTTATAAAATGTCGATTAGATTCTGTGTAGAACCATCTTCTTGAGGGTATCCTAGTGTTACAATGATAAAAATTTAAGCCAATCTTACATTCTGTGTAATGTAAATGCCAATTATTTTTAAGTTTTTGTCTACTAACGGTGTCAATATCTGTCGCTGGAATTAAATTTTTGTTTACTTTTTCTCCAAGCATATATGCCGCTTTAGCCAAATTGTCAACGATCTCATTGCCTTTTATTCCCGAATGGCCCTTAATCCATGTAATTATTACATTTAATCCTAATTGTATAGTTTCATAAAAAATTTTAAGAACTTTCAGTTCAATGTGTTATGTGTTTGACTGTTTGTATGTTGTTAAATCTGTCTACCACGCTTTTACTGTCAGTAAATATAACATAGTTGTTAGTAGGATTTTGTACTACATACTGAAGAGCAAACAATATTGCCATCATTTCTGCTGTATATATTGAGCATTCACTGGGTAAGCTATACTGATGATGGCAATTTTTATTTTCGTGGAACATTGCACAGCCCGTTCCATTAGCATCTTTTGACCCATCAGTAAAAATGAACTGAGAATTTGTCCATTTTTCTTTAATAGTTATATCAAACATATTTGGGAGTAAATGTGAGTTTAAGTAACATATCCTAACTTTTCTAGAAAATAGTGTTTTGGCCATTTCACCACAGTATGGCGGAATTTGAATTTTATAGAGAATATCGTTGTATTTTACAGTACTTACATAGCAATCTACCAAAGGTATAGATTTTTTAGTTCACCAGTACCTATGGGTAAGGTCTAAAACTGATAGCTCATTAAGATCTTGAAGGTATTTACAATTTTTGGACATAATTCGGACTGTAAATTTGTCGCTAAGGAATTGGCGGCGTAAATGCAATGGAGGTTCCATCGCTTGATTTTCCATTATTTGGACTGGAGTGGATTTTAAATAATCTAGGCATAATCTCAGGCATTTATTTTTTGAACTTCAAGTTTGTTTAGATGTGTATTGGCCGCTGATCCAATGACCCCAATTTGATGAAGATGAACTTTCCATAACAATTTCCTGTCTAGATACATACCAAGATACTTAATACAGTTTTTTATAGGGAAATTAAATTTTCCCACATTAAGATTGCCTTGTGAAACTCTATGTTTTTGTGAAAAATAGCACACTTCAGTTTTTGTGTCAGAAATTGATAATCCTATTTCTTCATAGTACTGATTTACGATTTCTAATTTGACTTTAAAATTCTCCTCACAGGTACTTAACAATTTTCCTGCTGTATATAAAACAACATCATCAGCATATTGAAGAATATTTGTATGGTTGGGTATACTAACTTCAAGATTTATGTTATACAGGATACATAAAATCGGGCCTAAAATACTCCCCTGTGGCAATCCAATGTTAGTTAGTCGGGGGTATAAAAATTCCTCATTATTAATTTTTAAAAAAGTTAGTCTGTTAGAATATAAAGATTTAAAGAAAAGGCAAGTGATCTAGCGATTCCGATATACAACATTTTTTGGTAAAGAATGTCTAAATTGACATTATCAAAAGCAGCAGAAATGTCAAGAAACGCAGCAGCTGTAGACGTATTTGATGTAAAATTAAGCTGAATTGAAGTAACTAGAGCTGTAGTTGCATCTTGAGTGGACCTAGACTTGCGAAAACCATATTGCGAACTTGGAAGTATACCATCGTGTTCTAGCCAATGTTCAAATTTATTTTTAATTATTCTTTCAAATGTTTTTAAAAGACATAAAGATAAGGAGATAGGTCGGTAAGAACTTGGATCACGTTCTGGTCTGTCAGGTTTTTTAATGGGAATTACCAGATACTCTTTCCAACTATTTGGTACTGATGTCTTATTTGTCCAAATATTGTTGAAAATGTTTACTAGTGAAATTTTATATTCTATAGGTAGGTTGTATAATAGCGAATATGACACATTGTCAATACCTGGAGAAATATTATTTCTTTGTTTAAGGGCACGATGCAATTCCCATAAATGAAAATTCTCGTCAAAATTGTGGTTTTGTCTGGGTACTGTTTGGATATGTTTTTGTACAGTGTCGTCATTTGAAACTCATGCCGGGGCAATTTTTCTATGAAATTCCTGCAACCATGCATCTTCTGGATCAATAGGTACTTTGTTGGCTTGTTTGCGGTTTTTAAAACAATTAACTTTTCGCCAGACATCTTTTATTGGTGTTCTTGAGTTTAGACTTTCGCAAAAATCAATCCAATTCTTCTTTTTCTTCTGTTTGAAGATTTTTTTTTTGTAATAGCATCTAGTCGTTTAAACTCCATTAGGTTTTGCAGCGTTGGATTCTGTTTATAATTTATAAACGCATGTTTTCTATTTTCAGCTGCTAACTGACAATGATTATTCCACCATGGTTTCGGAATATGACCTTTGTTTTTTTCTTTAATGGAAAAGTTTGTTACCAATTCTTCGTAGATTATTGGAATTTTCATTGCTTCCAAAGTGCTGGTATACATCATCCAATTGGCTCTGTTAAAGTTCCATATTCTATGTTTTCTACTGGATATGTCTTCTGCTGCTGAGAAACTTTGTGATGAAAAAATAATTGGCACATGATTGGATCCATAAGGTTCTTGTAAAGTACTCCAACGAAAATAAGAGGCAATATCTCGGGAACAAATAGTTAAGTCTACAGCAGAAGGTTTATTGGAAATAGCATGAGTGGGGGACCCGTCGTTTAAATATTCTAAAATACAGTATTCGATAACATCTATATTTTCTAAAAAAGTGATCCATTGTTGCATTACGTTCCTGGGTTCATTATATAGAGAAATTATATGTAAAGATTTCTTGAAATGTGAAATTTTTATTGAAATATACTTATATGTAAACGAATACGTACCTATTTTGAAAATTTATTTCTTCATGTATTATGTTGGATTTCAAGAGGATGGCACAAACGCCATATCCATCAGGGCGGTCAGCTCGAACACAATTAAATTCTTTAAAATTATAATATTTTCCCGGTTTGAACCAGGTTTCAGATAATAGAGCAATAGTGATGTCGTTTTGATGAAGTAAATATTCTAAATTCTCTTTATTAGCTACTGCTGAACGACAGTTCCACTGTAATACGTTTATTTTATTTAAGTCTGCGAATTTGATGCTAGATTTTGGTTAAAATGGTTACTAATTATCTGAATTACATCAGCTTTTGAAATATTAAAATTATTATTGTGTTTAATTGAATTAACAATTGTAAGAACCGAATCTAAAATGACATTTATTACAGAAGAATTTAACTCTTCTGACTGTGAATATGCAATGTTTAAGTTTTTTTGGTAGAATTGACTTTTAACTATTCCCTCATAATGTTTTGGAGGGAAAACTGTAGATACTATTTCGTTTCTAGCTATATCAGTTGGGTCTGAATTATTTGGTTTCTGCCTTTTATTTCTCCTACTGGTGTTTGTGTGAGGATTAAATATAAATTTAGCAAAATTATTTCCCTGGTAGGAAGTAGAAGGTTGTAAATTTTGTAGATAATTTGTAACATTGTTGGGCACTTCTTGATCAATTCTTAGGCACTAGTTTATTTGCATCGTAAAAATTATTGTTTGTTAAACCCATAGTCTCTTTTATTAACTTTTGTTGTGTAAATTCTGGGCAATCGCCTAAATGTGTAGTCAAATGGTTTCCCATACAACTGAAACATACTTTTGTGAACTCAACTTTTGTACAATCCTTTGAATTTTGAGTTTCTTGGCATCTGTTACATCTTGGCTGACTTCTAAATTGATTTCCTAAGTGGCCGTATCTAAGACAGTTAAAGCATAACAAAACTTTCGGTTTATATATTTCAACTTCTTTAATAACCTTATTGATGACTATATATTTAGGTAAAGTTTGCGATTTAAAGGTCACAATACAAGACTTAGTAGGGACATATTCGACAATTTTTTCCTCATTAACAAATTTTTCTACTTTACGTGTAATTCTTTTAACGTTTGCAATTTCAAATATGCAATGACTATCATACTCTTTAATTCTATTTTTAATATACTCTTCCGACAAATCTGTGTCTATATCCCTAATAACTCGTTGTCTGTGTAAAATAAATTTTGGAATATACAGATCTAAATTATTTGAACGAAATATTTCTAGAGTTTTGTTTTTGATGAGGTTGTTAGCAGTTTTATAATCTTTACATTTGACTCTAATTCTATTTCGGCCAATGCCGTCTATACCTGAAATCGTATTGTCTCCTTCAGGAAAGTTAGATAAAATAATTTCACCAATCTTTAAAGGATTAGTTTACCTCTAAACTCAGTAGAGCTATTCTCGATATGTACATGATATTAGCCGAGATATTGAATAAAAATGCTTGCCTTACCTGTTTTGTTACTTTTTATTGTGTTTCATTCAGAAGGGTTGTATGTGCATTATCCATCAAATTTATTGATGTTGGAGTACTTACTGAAAGATCCATTTCGGTATCACTTTGATTATCGAATAGATTTCCAGACATACCTGGTTTTGAGGGTTTTTTGGCATACCTGGTTTTGGGGTCAGGGGGTCTCCCCACACTATTGACACTCATACAGTAGGTATTTCAATAAACGATATTGTTGTTAGCCAACGCCACAAATTTCACAATTTAAAGCACAATATTAATTGTAAATTATTGCACGTCTAATTTCTATGAATACTACTACGGAACTGTATTTAATACTGTTTAAATCTCTAAAAATTTGTAAGGAACTTCAAAAAGCGTTTTTTAAGTTTGACAGTTTTTTGACGTCTTGATTAAGTTATCAATAAAATATAAATTTTATATTTTTTAATCATTAATCTGGTAGTAAATTTATTGATTATATAAAATAAGTAAGCTGTTAAAAAATAAAATTTGATTATAGTTTGAAAGGAATTTATATTAATAACTAACGATAAAAAATATATTTTGACTAGGAACGAATTGGTAAAGTCAAAAGTGTAGTAAATCGATGTGAAGACCGTTATTTCTTACACCTACTCGCGACGCCGGCGCCGTCTCATAGCGCTTCTTCCGTGACGCTCGCCTCAGCATTTTAAAATAGAGAAAAAGTAATACGATAATACGATAATAAAAGCGATAGAGGAAGAAAATTGTAAACATGGTGACAGCCAATGTCTATATACGGACACGGCACCTAAAGAAGAAGATAGAAGCTTATCTCTAATAGGACATTTATCAGGCATAAAAAAGCATTTTGCGATTTTATATTATCATCTTTGAGTTGTTTTAGTAAAAAAAACTATTATTTATGCTTCCCCAACGGTATTCAGTGCTTTACGCACAAATATCACAACTAAGAATTATTATGAAGCTGACTTATAAAATGCGATTATTACAAAAACGGTTGAGTTTTAAAGTTATTAACAGGTATACCTTTTCTTTGAAAAATTATGTATCTAGCATCCAATTATAAATTTTAATCTATAAATATTTACAAACGTAAAAGTTGGAGTGAAATATAAAAATTTAAATTTTATTTAAACCACCCTCTATAAAAAATAATAAAAAACTGCACAAGATGCTACCTAGAATTAAACATTTATTGTAAGAAAGCAGAGTATTATAATAACGAGGACTGCCATTCTAATTTAAAGAATGGTAAATAGACAACATTCTAGCATTAGAGAGTTTTATTTTATTTATTTATACTGCATATAAAATAATACATTTAGGGCCGGTTCTACATTCCAGGTATAAATTGGAGAATAGTTATTCTGAGTATAACTTATACTTGAGTTTATTCCAAGTATAACCTTTCGAGCGTTCTACATTGTGAAATCGACAGCGGAATAGTTATTCTGGGTATAACCACAGAACACTAAGGTAAAACGAAATAGTAGATCTGATGTCTTCAAAATTAGTTCAAATTGTTATTGACAGCGACATTTGGCATTTGTCATAACTGTAAAATTTGTTTACAATTGAAAGGAATTGAATAATTGATTCGCTTTATCTGGTATTTTATCTACGTTTATATTAATATACTTTTCAAAATTAATATAAAATGGATAAAAAAAGATGTAAAATTTCCTTCTTAAATTTTTTGTTATCATCAACTGAGATTAGTGTTATAATATAATAACCAAAATTATGTAAATATATCTATATAGGTATACTCCACATTTTAAAAAAGTATAAATATTGGATTACAAAATAAATAATTTTAGTTAAAGAAATGTTTATATAATACAGATTCTAGAATTACAGTCTCTGTTATCAAAACATTAAAAAAGATATTGCCTTGGTAAGATTATACCTATACTAGGTATACTAGTCATATGTGTAGACGGTATTACATTACATACATATCCTAAAATTTTAGAATTGAAATAATAAATGCTTTCTTTTTCCTTTGGATTGCCTAATAAAATTTCCTTTGGATTTACAATCTAAAATGTTTGTGCAATATCAAAAATTTTATTTTATATATAAAAACAAACAAAGTGAGGTTAAAATATTACAGATTTGACAACCCCTGACCGACCAATAGAAATGCAGTATAAATTTATACTCGGTATATCTGCTAAACTTTGGAGGGATAAAGTTATTCTACAGATATACTCCGATTATCTTATTCCTAGTTTATTCTTTGTTTGTAGAACACCATTAATGAAGTTATTCCAAGTATAACTTTATTCTCAGTATATACTAGCATTGTAGAACCGGCCCTTAAAAATAGACTAATTATCTGTTGCTAAGGTAACAGATTTTAAAAATTGGCGACTATTTATATTTCTAATTCCATATTTTTTACATCCACATTCTGAAAATATTATCATAAACATTATATGGTGTAGACTAAAGGAATATTAACCTTTATAGTTCATCGACCCTTGCACTGTGCGTCTTGCATTTTCTCGCTTGATTTTTCTCCAGCTTTGGCATACTTGTAACATACAAAGAAAGAAAATTACGGTTGAATTATGCCACGAAAGCTGCTATTTGGCGCTTTATTTTAAAAGAAACAAAGAGCAGTCTTTTATGTTAAAAGTTTCTCTTAAAACCGGAACTAATGAAGGCAAAATAAATTTGTTGCAGTTTATTAACCGGGTAATTTTGCTTTTAATTGCTGTATAGTAAAAATTGGTTTGAGTTTTATTATTTTTTGTTTTCAGAAAACTTGGGAACTTTTTGAACTAAAACATTTGTCAATATTCAAATGTTCATTATAAAAAAAAGTTTTTTAGGAGTTAGTCTGTCACTGTTATGTTAAATACCAACTAGTATTGAAATATTTTAAACGCTAATTTACACTAAATTGCTTATTGATTTATTGTTCTAAAGCTATTTTCTTGTGGCATTGTAAAGTAATTACTATTTTATTAAAAATAAGCCACAATTATAGTTTAAGATAAGTTTATTGACGTATTAATTTCCACTTCGAAAATCTATCTTAACCCTGCGTTGTTCGCATGGTTAAATGAACCACCATTAGTCGCAGGTTAGCTTGAAGCTTACTTGTCATATATATATATATATATATATATATATATATATATATATATATATATATATATATATATATGTATATATATATAAGTCATATATATATATATATATATATATATATATATATATATATATATATATATATATATATGTATATATATATAAGTCATATATATATATATATATATATATATATATATATATATAAGTTATTTTGATTTATGAGTCAAAAAAATAAAAGGCATAAATATAATGATTTATTTATCAAAGCTAAAAAAAGGCAACATTTTTAACAAAATACAAAAAGAAATAAAACATAAAATATAAAGTTTGGTACATCTACATAAAAATAAGCACAATTCTGAAACAGCCACTAGAATAATAAAAAAAATTACTCAGACTCAGAAACTTCGTCGCGTTCACACTCTGTGCAAATGGTGATTGTATGTTCTTTACAAATTGCTCTGAAACACTTGTCGCATTCTGTCGCTATTTTCTCTCGTTTCTGTGTCAAAGGAAGATTCAGATATTTTTTAATTTGCAAAGTTAGCAGAAATGGCAAGTTTTGGGCAGCTCTTTTTTGCATATGTGGGGTAATGAGTTGTCTGGCTAAAATTTTCCGATACTTACGTCTTGGTTGGCGGGAATCTAATACATTTGTCCTAAATATAATGTTTCCATTTATTCCAGCGATGTTTAGCATAGTAAAAAAAACAATCAATGGCCACATACATGTGATTCTTGTCACATAATAAAGACTCTTCAGTTGGTCCACTGAATCTACTCCCGATTTTGTTTGATTATTCTTATTTTTTTGGGACGTATGAAACTAATAAACATTCACGACCAAAAGCAAATAAACTGCTACGAATTGGCCTTTCTTTAGTTGCAACAAATATTTCAGGAATTTCACGTTTGTCTTTTCTAATTGTCCCAACTAAAGTTATTTTTTTCTTTTTTAATTCTTCGGCCAAAGGAACTAACTTAAACCAGTTATCACAAATTAAATTTCGTTCTTAATTCATAATGGGTTCACACAATCGTTTCACTACACTGGTTGGACTGTTGTCCTCAATACAAAATGGACCATCAGCCTGCTTTCCTGCGTAACTCTCCATTTTCACAGTATAAAATACACGACTCTCAGCCAAGGCAAATATTTTTACCCCGTATTTGTTTGGTTTACTCGGGATATATTGTCTGAAGCTGCACCTTCCACGGAAACCCTCTAGCATTTCGTCAATAGTACAGTTCTTACCAGGCGTATAGCAGGCTCGGCATCTTTCTATAAATTTCTCAAATATAATTCTTATTGGAGCTAGCTTATCAATTAATTTGCGTTCAGCTCTTATGGGAATATTATCAAAACGTAGTGCTCGAAGCAACAAATAGAAACGTTTTAGGAGCATTACCATTTTCAATAATTCTGCTGCTGTAGAATCGTTGCTCCATAGGTCATTTAGGTTAGTGTGTCGGCATTTTTAACTCCTACCATGTACAACAATCCAAACACTGCTTTTATTTCGTCACAGTTAGTATCTAAAACATCTCGTTGGCGTGTACAGTTGCCTCTAATTTTCCCTAGGTGTAAATTTCTGCATGTCAGAATTTCTTCAATGATATCATCTATTATGAACAGGTACCAACTTTCATATGGAGTTTGCCATATGAAGTAGCATCCTTTGCCGCATGTTTCACTCCCGGTAGTTTGTTAATAATATTGTGCTGTCGAATAAGGCTAGTTTTTCGCTCACGGTCTGTCTCATGATTAAACCTGACTTCTACTAAATCTATGTCGCTTTCTACATCGTCCAAATTGTGCTCTTGCGTCTGTTCAAATAACAAATCCTCTTGCTCCAACTCTTCATATATTTTTAACAGTCTGGACTCTTCTTTAGGATTCATTACACAATAGTATTTTAAAGTTATATGATTTAAAACACAAAATCAATAAAAAAACTCAACAAAAGTTGTTCTGTAGCTTTCCAAAATCGTCACGTCGTTAGTTGCGTGTGAGTTAATCGCTCATTTCTCGACATCTACGTTTAATCAATACTTGGAATAGACTGGTGGTTGCTCGATCACAATTATGCGTAAAACATTCTATACACAATAGTAGTAGGAGGGATTACATGAGCGCAGTTTCCAATGTGAGTTAAATTGTGAAAAATGTTAAAAAATGTAAAATGGTGAGCATTGCGCTCACCATGCGACCAACGCAGGGTTAAAATATATTTTGAGAACGATTTCGGCAGTGAAAATTGAAACGACAATAAACTTATTTTACAGTTTAATTGTTGCTTATTTCCATTAAAATAGTAAAATCAAAAAAAAAATATCTGAACTTGTAGATTCATAATATTGCAAAAGAAAATTCTTACTTTATATAAACTGTTATCGTTAAAGAACAATACACAAAGTATATGCTGTATCATCTCAAAAGGATATTTTATGATATTGAGCCTTTTAAAACCAAGCTACTATATGAGTCTAAATATACATGCAGTTTATACTTTTACATATCTTTTTCACAACATTTGTTAAAGAAAAGAAAACACGGTAATATTTCCTGCTTAGCTTCCTATTCAATTAAATTATGTCAAAACGAAAATTCCATGTACTTGCATTTCATGAAACTAGAAATCAATTTTATTGGAAATGGAGAAACACAACAGCAAACATATAACACTATAACAAGGAAACGTACTAACATAAAATTTTATAGAACTATTTCTCTATAATATTCCACGCTTTGAGAGTCCAGCAATAAATAAGCCAAAGTAGCAATAGAAGGAAATATATATCGGAAGCACTACAAAGTGGTTATTATTGAACTAGTAAATAAAGTTTTTTAAGAGATGTTGTTTGCTAAATACGTCTTTGTTTTTTAGTACAATTAAATATCTATTTATTAAGTTTGTGTCATATTTTGCGAAAATCTAGAATTCGTTCAAAAAAATATTCTGAAGAGATTTTTTTTTCATAATCACTTTCATAAGATGCCCTAAAATAAGATTTAGGTGGTGTTCTAGGTGAAAAATTGTTTAAATTTTTTAAAACATTTTTTTTAACAAATTGTAACATTAAAATTTTTTGGCTTGGACAATTGTTTTAAATTTTTTGGATCATTCTGATCAAAATAAGTCTCTTGTAGTATTTTTGTAAACTTATTCGTTTTCGAGTAATAAATATTTTAAAACTAAGAAAAGGCTTATTTTATTTTAAATATTGCTTCTTAATCTTAAATAAAACGCATGTGTTATCATCATCACCCAGCCCTTTGCGTCCACTGCCAGACATAGGCATCCCCCATTTTTGTTCATTGTGCTCTGTCTTGAGCACTTTTCATCCAATTTCTTGAAATGTTCTTGAGATCGTCAGTCCAACGTGTAGGGGGTCTTCCTATATTTCTTTTGTCTAACCTTGGCCTTCACTCAAGCATTCTCTTCGTTTCCCTTTCACTACTGATTCGGATGACGTTCCATTTTACTCTCAGCTGTTTGCAGCGTTTTAGAACTTGTAGCTGTCAATGTTAAAGTTTCGGTACTATAGGTCATAACAGGGAACACATATTGATCAAATGAAAATTTTATGAACAATATCAATTGCGAATGAAATTTTTATGAATCAAAATGAACACACATTTTACATTTTAAAGAAATTGGTATATCGCTTTTAAAGAGGTAGTCTTTGAGTTTTCCATAGGCTGCTTATGCGAGGTTTATTCTTTTTTGTAGTTCGCATGTTTGGTTGTCTCTTTATTTCGTGTCCAAAATATATGTATTTTTCCACCAGCTCTACTTCGTTGTCTCCAATATTGATATTTCCGCTAAGTACTATGTTTGTAATGAATTTTGTTTTGGAGATGTTTATTTTCCACACTGGCACACACTAACTGAAGTTCATGTAGCATTGTACATATCTCCTTGAGGTTGTCCGAGAAAAAAACTATGTCGTCTGCGAATTTTAAATTTGTTAATCTTCTACCGTCAATGTTCAGGCCTTTCTTTTCCCAGTTAAGTTTTTTACAAGCATATTCTAGTACTGCGGTAAACAGTTTAGGCGATAAGGTATTACCCTGTCGGACTCCTCTGCCGATTGGTATGTAATCCATATTTTCATGTAGTTTCACCTACATAGTTTCGTTCTTGTATGTATTGTAAATTAACATTGTATATCGGTAGTAAATGCGGCATGCTTGTGGTGCTTTCAGGATTTTGTCAAATTCTACCATGTTAAAGGCTTTATGGAAATCTACAAAAGCCAGAACGAGTGGTCGATTGTATTCGATAGTCTTATCTATTACCGTTTTAATGCTCTGTAGGTAATCATTTGTTCCAAATCCGGTACGAAATCCAGCTTGCTCTATTGGCTGATAGAAATCAAGTTTTTTTTTCAAGACGATTCGTTACAATTCCTGTGAAGAGTTTGTATAGGTGACTAAGAAGACCTATAAGTCTGTAGCTTTCTATGTAGTTTTCTAATTCATGGGGATCTTCTTTTTTGTACAATGGAATTACCTTAGCATTGTGCCATTTGTCGGGTATATTACTGCCCAAACGGTACATGTTAAAAAGGATTTTTATTTTCTTAAGTAGGCAAGTGCCCCCGATTTTGATTTCATCAGTAACTACACAATCTTCGCCTGGAAATTTGGAGCAACAACGTTTAAAACAACGTTTTTAGAACAATAAAAGCACAAAAAATTAGATGTTATAGACACACATTGAGAAGAGAGAGGGGCAATCCGTTAACAGTTATAACAAAGTGGATGCCACCACGTAAAATAACTAGAAGGAGATTTAACCTGAGTTAGAGACAACAAGTGGATTAAGTCTTAAGGAGTATAAAACTAGAAGTATAGAAAGGACAATAAAAGAGAGAGACGAATGGAGAAAAGTAGTGAAAATAGTGAAGTCGCACAATAAACTATGAAACCAAACCCAGAATGGAATGTTCTTGTAATTAAATGATGGGAAAATTGTATACAAAACTAAACCTACTGACTTAGCTGACTTACAAACACATAAATACCGCTTGCGATTAGATGAATTTGAGATATTGAGTAATGAGCATTTTGAACATCTCCACATTGATATTTTTGTTTAGATTTGTATTATTTAGAAGTTTTTAAATATGCATATAGATAATTTTCTTTTCTAAATATGAATTTTTGCATTGTACTTAATATTTCCGAAATAGTCAAAGATGGGTATAGTACATTGTATTCAAAAAATGTCTAAAATGATCTGAGGAATCTGAAAATTTAATAATATACAGGGTGTTTTAATTAAAATAAACAAGTTTGTATTAGCGACCGTTATCTGATACACCCTGCACAAAAAATTTGTTACGGAAACAAATGCGAAATTGTAAATACCAATTAACGCATTCAACCGTTTTTTAAATACCCTTCTCAGCTTCTGTAATTGCAGTATAACTTTGAAAGAGTGGAGAGTTTTAAATATCTCGGAGCGACTATCACCACAGATAACGATATTACGGAAGAGATAAAAGGGAGAATTCAGGCAGTAAACAGATGTATGTATAGCCTCCACAACACTATTAAATCCAAGAGCCTAACACGAACATCAAAAATCAGGATACAAAAAATAGTAACTAGACCGGTGCTCATGTATGGGTGTGAGACGTGAATGCTGACAAAAGCAATGGAAAGTAAACTCAGATACTTTAAGAGAAAAATCCTCAGAAAGATCTTCGGTCCCTATCACAATCCGAATATTAACCAATACCGAATGAGAACAAATGCCGAGGTCAAACAAATGTATAGTGCTAGCGACGTAGTCCAAGAGATTAAATCCCAACGTCTAAGATGGGCTGGCCATGTTCATAGGTTCCCTAATAACCGCCTTACCAAGTTAATCTGAGAAGAAGTCCTGACAGGGAAAAGGCCCTTAGGACGTCCACGAATGCGATGGAGAGATAATATATGGTCAGATTTGAGAACAATGGGGCTACCCACTGACTTAAACATCCTGGACGACCGTTCGAGATGGAAGCAGGTTGTGCAGTCAGCCAAGACCCACCCCGGGTTGTAGTGCTACCAGAAGAAGAAGAAGTATAGCATTATGTACAGTTAATACCTTTGTGCACAATAAAATCTGAATCTACAAGGAAATAGGATCAAATGTTCAGGTATATGAAAAACAGGTTAAAATAGTACTATATAACAAACAATCCCAACATGGCAGAAATGTTAGATAACACCTTCTTCCACTCGTGGTTTCAATTATAACAGCATATAAGCTTTTATGTTTTTGATATAGGTATGAGATCATCAGCTACAAAATACATATCTTAATCCAGAAGTGGTCTTAGAAATGCCGAAAAGCACTATCTGTGATCGAATGCACCGAAATGTATAACAGACGGCAAATATTTAGAATAATTTGAGGAGGAGTTATATTTAAAGAATATAAGACAAATGAAGGTAAAAATCGGGAAATTATTTGGAAATCCTGAACCAAGCAAATAAGTTTAAACAAAAAGACAGATCGAAACAGGTGACAAAGATATTAAAGTAGAAATGCGATAAAATCGAACTGCGGACTGTTAATATAGGAAGAATAAATAACTAGTTCATGCTTAAAACTACACAAGTATAAAGGAAATGGTATTTAGTACAGGAAAATACTAAAGAATAGGATTAAGGTAATTTATTTTTAAAAATTTTAAATTAGCTCCCCGCTAGTGCTTATATCAGCATCCAATATTTAGAATATTATCCCACTAGTTTAAGGAGTAAGCCATCTTAATATTATTATTACCTACTATTGTATTAGCAAAATTTATTTTTATACTTATCGAATTTTAATTTTGAGAAAACGAAAAGGTTTGTTTGATTTTGTTTAAAAATTAGATATTTTATAGAAAAAAAGTATAATATCAGCGTAGAAAATTAATTGTCTTTTCTACAATAGTATGTTTAATAAATAAACAATAATATTTAAATTATCTCAATTTCCCATCTCACTAAATTAAAGAGTACGATTAACACGACATGCCTTCTTCATGCTGTTTCGTATCCCTTGCGCCAATCAGTTTTTCACATTCAAACTAAACTATTTTAAACACTTTGTCTTTGCCTTCTCAAATAGAAGCACGCTAGGCAAAACTTCCTCTTTGGTTTCTTCACTGGAAAAAAGTAAATTCTTTTCACGCTTTTAAATTACGCAATTAAATTTAGTATCAGTGCATAAAATATGTAATTACCTGCTATTCGCTGTGAGCCGATGATTATAGGGGATTTGACAGTTTTCACCAACGCTGTTAGTGGCAGTTTTGTGCATTTATCTTGTAAACATTCAAGTAATGGCGAATATGGATTTTTCAAAAAAAAAAGTAATGATACATGTAAAAATACTGGGTATAACAGTCATTGTAAATTTTATTCATTTCCTCTTGCCAAGCATAAAATAGTTCAAAGAGAAAAATTGATTATTGCTATAAATAAGAAAAATAAGTAAATAACCTATAATATAAACAACATGATATTTGTGTTTAAAATAAAAAAGCTATTATATTCCGGAACATTGCGTACATGCCCTGCATCTACTAATTTTTTCCCCTTTTTTGGTGTAGCTGGTTGAAATGGGATATCATGTGATATAGACTTAAAACCAGTATAATGTTTAATATCCATTTTGATAAAATTAAAACAAATTTATATCTAAGCACTAAGGCCTACGCACACAAAAAATAACTGAGCAAAAGCAGAATAAAAATGCAAAATAAAAACAAGGATTACAACGTTACAGAGGTAAAGGTAACCTTTAACCAACGAATATAGACGCTAATGCAGGCAATTCACGTTCCGACTTGTGGTACGACTAGTGGTCCAACTTTTGCAGTTGGATCTGAAATCGGACCGTGAGTGGGCTAGTTGGATTAGTTGGACAACTAGTGGTACGACTCGGAACATCTAGTGGGACGACTTGAAGATCCGACTTCCGACTGGCGACGAAGCCGGGGCGTGAATGGTGAAGTTGGAAGTCGGATCACAGGTTGGATAGAAAATTTCCTCAGTCAGTTGATCTTCGGCACCTGTTACGTATTAGATTTCCATGAAATACTTTACGCAAAGATCTCTAGTTCGCGAATATTTAATAGAAAATAAACTTTCAATTGCACGAAAATTACCTTTTTGTTAAGGCAAATAATTTTCCTTTTTGTAGATCTATTTAGGTCATGCCCATACAGGTAAATTTCCGATACTCCGGATTGGCTACGGAAGAATTATCAACAAAGAATGAAAATTAAATCATAGTTGTAGCAAAAGATCCCTCGTTCGCAAAAAAATAATAAAATAACTTTCAATTGCACCAAAAATTATTCCTATTAAAAATATACGACACACACACAACAAAATAAATCTCAACTCCAGTTTAAAACATATAAAATATAGATTTTATACGTACACAAATCTTTAAAAACTATAATTTTTTCTTACATCTTAAAAAGTCGTAAAAATCAATGGTTGAAAAAATTAATTAGTTCAGCCCTAGACAAATAACTGGAGAAACGAAACCTAATTTTTAAACATACATATAATATATATTATATTTTGCGTAGTGATTATTCGATACATTTTTTGGTTAAGCGATGTACGCCATCGTGAAAACAACATAGAATTGAAGTTGGACCGCTAGTTGGATAGAAAGTCGGAGCGTGAGTGGAGACGAACATCCAACTAGTAGTCCTACTAAGTGGGAGCACAATTCGGAACGTGAATGGCCTGTCTTAAGCGTCTATATTCTTTGCTTTAACCATTAAATATTTTCACATAAACTTCTTCTTTTACTCAATGGCCTCTTGCGTAAGTAGTCATCCAGTCGCAGGAACTTATATCTTAAATATTATAATTATAATGAATAAAACAACAAGGCGTAATTACTTTTACTATTAATTCTGTGTATTCGTTCATTAATCAGTTTACCATGATATTTCAGTTCATTATTTTGTATTTTTAGATAAATATCTATTTTTCTCGTTTTGTCATATTTCACTTACACTAATTTTACAAAAAAAGTAAAAGTGTCAAACCGCGAGAGAGCACTACCGGCGAAACTTATAAAATTACAATTTATACAAAAGAATTTGACAGTTTTTCTGCCAACATTTAGTAAGTGCCGGCCCGAAAAATTACAGTGTTGCCGGATATACAACTAAACTTTTCGCTTTATAAATAGCATTTATTTAGTTTTAGATACAATTGATATGAAGAGGTGTGTATTTTAAAAACATTTTATTTAAATATTTATGATTTTATTAACATTCAAAAGGTTCATTTGGTGACAACTTTGACACCAAATTACCAATAAATTTTTTTTGATAATTTAGATACTGCTATTAATTTATGTTAATAAGAAAATAAAAATATTTTTAGTGGAAATCTTATTTTAATTAGTCTATTCTCAATTTTACTATTTATTATACTATTAATATTCCGCAATTTTGCGATTTGTTGGTCGCTGGTCCTTCGAGAGTTTTATATATTTTTGATCTACCAAAATACATTTATTGACATTTTCTTTTAAACCAGCTACATCATCGCTTACAACACCCCTACAACCAGTTTAGTGCCAGGCGGAGAGCCTGGCAGTAATTACACTTTTTCTTTTGCATTATTCAAATCATAAATGTGTTGCTTGTGTAAGTCCATTTCAAATAGGTTAAAAAATAATCTTCTTCTTCTTCTGGTTCCTATCCGTTTCGGATGTTTGAAATCATATTGGCAATCATAACCTTGCTCGCTGCGGCTCGAAACAGCTCCGTTGAGGTTTTATTAAACCATGTTCTTAAATTCCGCAGCCATAATATTCTCCTTCTACCGGGTCCTCGCTTACCTTTGACTTTACCTTGCAATATAAACTGTAGCAGGGAGTAACGGTGCTCATTTCTCATAACGTGTCCCAGATATTGCAATTTTATGCGTTTGATTGTAAATAGAATAAGAAATATAGATAAAAGAAATAATAAATAAGACTTACTCACAATCAATTTAATTTAACTATAAGACGACCGGTTTCGCCTTCTACAATATGCAAAGCATCTTCAGGTCTCGATACAAAGTTAAATAAATGCTGAAATGATAAAAACCCATATTAGGGTGTTGTCTAATAAAGATAAACAAAGTAGATGTTGGAAATTACAATAATTATGCCAATATTACATGTCTGTGGTTTTATTTCAAAAGAGTAAGTTGAATAAAAAGGTATGAAAAGTTTTAAAAAGTTCAAACAGACAAGGTAAGGCTCACAACTTGTTATAAAATAGTGTATTAGATTGTATTAAATTAATAAATGAGCAAATAAATAAACATTACTTACATAATAGAGTACCGGCATGTAAGTAATGTTTATTTATTTGCTCATTTATTAATTTATTACAATCTAATAGACTATTTTATAACAATTTGTGGGCCTTACTTTGTCTGCTTAAAGTTTTTACAACTTTTTATACCTTTTTATTCAACTTACTCTTTTGAAATAAAACCACAGACATGTAATATTGGCATAATTATTGTAATTTCCAACACCTACTTTGTTTATCTTTATTAGACAACACCCTAATATGGGTTTTTATCATTTCAGCGTTTATTTAACTTTGTATCGAGACCTGAAGATGCTTTGCATATTAAATTGATTGTGAGTAAGTCTTATTTATTATTTCTTTATCTAATTACACTTTTGTTTGATATGTTTTTAACTTACCATGTTTTATAATAGAATATTAAGCCTGCGGAAAAACAATAAAGGATACGTTAATTACTAAAAGGTAATGAAAAAACCAAAGTAGATAAAAACTGTATAATTGTAAATTTAATATCTACAAAAAACAAATGATATAAAAGTATTTCTTCCTTATAAAGGAAACCACAAACCTCTTTGATTAAGTTAAATCGATCTGTTTAATTACTAGACTTGCGTTTAAGACATATCATATTCTGCATTATACCTACTACCTTATTACCAAGTACAGCATTAGCTAATTGTCTGTAATAATGCCGTTCCCAAATTAATCATCAATTCCTGTTAATGGTTTAATTATGCATTTTGGCTATTTACAGCGCGCTACATTTTGGTTTATCCGAACTCGACTCAATTAGCCATTTAATCAAACCTAGGCTAAAATTAAAAACATTAACAGCGAGTTTGGCAACATTAATAATTGTCGTTTTAGACGATAGTTAAAGCACAAATCAATTTTTTTTTGTAATATTGTACCTACGAAACTACAATTCAGATGATTATAATTAACTGACACGTTAGGTAAACTTATGTTTTAATTTTGAGGTTACAGTCAGTAATTGTAAGGGACAGGATAAGTAAAACTCTTTTGTTGCTATTTCAACCTTTCGTAAAATTTATTTGCTTCTTCAGGATATGCTCTAATAAATAAATATAATAATTTTTGTAGTATGAAAACTTCAAAATAAGAATAGTCCATAACATTTTTTAAACAATCATAAAACATTAAATTTAACATTGTTAATATATTAGCAAATGGATACGATGCAAACCCGCATTAGACATAAAGAGAAGAAAAGAATATATAAAATAAAAAAATTTTATTCTATCTTTGATTAATAAAATGAATCATAACAATATATGTATATATATATATTAGTATAATGGAAAGGTTAATTGGGTTAGCAGCTGAATTATTCAGTGCTAACGTGAATGTAGAGGCTACCAGTTGATTGTTCTGGTCCTCAGAAAACCAGTAACAAGTAGCGTGTTTTGTAGCTACGTTATATACTGTGATGTTATGGCAGCATAATTTTGTTTTATAATAAAATGCATTTGCCTGGGTGAATGGTGCAAGTTTTACAGCCTGAACATCGAGTTCCAGGGTGATTTGACTGCCAATTGCTGCTTCGTTTTTATCTTTTTTTGCAGCTCTAGCTGTATCCTTTTTGTTAATATGATCCTGAAAAATATTCTCCATAATATTTTCACTTCTGTAGCTTGCACACGTATTACATTGATCCTTTTTCGTGGGCAAAATTGAAATATTTTTCTTGACAATCATTGCACTAAAGGTCGTCCTGCTTACACATCCAACTGTTTCTTGTTCACACTTACTAAGGTAGAATTTATAGACATCCATTATCCTGTGGAAGGTAGGTTCCAAATACAATTTGGAGGAGCATTTTCTAGCATAGTGTGAAGGCATTTTTGGGAGGGCATTTAAAAAATTGTCTAGAAAGTCTATGTTGTCTAGTAGTTTCTGATCAGTTTTGTACTGTTTACTACCTGGAGCATGAAGCATTTTAAAAGAACTTTGTTTAACCCAATATTGTACCATCCGATACTTAATTCCAAGCGTGTCTAAAAACATTTGTCGGCAAACCTGTAACTGTTCTTGTCAATTATTTAAATGGTACTGTAAAGTTTTGGTACGTGTGGAGTCATCTCGATGAACAGTATTTTTTATTTTATTAAAATACTTTACATGTGGTGCAACAAAAGCATGTCTTTGTTCCCAAGTTATTTTCCAAAAATGCTCGAAAATTCTTTTCCTGACGTCTTCTAAAAACTCGGAACAATACCTAAATTTTGATTTTCTACACACTTCTTTGTCACAAGTGGGTTGCATTTGACGAGCATCTTTTAGTTTCAACTGTTCATACTTTCCTGTTTGCCCTTTCATGAATCCCAAATAAGGTTTCCCTTCCATTCGGAGTTTCTTATTTTTGTTTCTTTTCCAGTGGCTAGGATCAGCAACATTTCTTCTTTTACGCCCTTCATTAATATTGTGATTATTGGGATCAAGTTCTGCTTCAGAAATGTCTGTAGAATTTTCATCAGATCCTTCGCTATGGCTATTATAAACAGGATCATATTCTGAACCATCATTTGATGAACTTCTGTTTACAAATATTTGATTATCCCTTAGATTTGTATTTGAAGTTGACGGTCCTTCAATACTTAACTGCTGATCAGCTATGGGACCTTGAACGTCATTTAACAAATCAGTATTTGTACTTGATGGTTTTACTGCACTTAAATGTTAATCAGTTGCGAGACCTGCTTTTTGATTGTCAGTAGTAGTTTCATCAAGTTGGTCAAGAGCTGGATTATTTTCTGCACCGTCTGTAGCTTTGTTTGACGAATCTGTTTTTGAAGTTAATGGTTCTACAATAACTGAATACTGATCTAAATCTTTTCCGACTTTAGGACTGTTAGTAACGTCTTGAAGGATAATATTGTGTCCTGTTATAATCGGATCAACTGTAATAGGTACATCCCGACTTGTTACAGATTCCCCCAAAATAGTTATTAAAGTTATCGTTTCAGTAACGTTGATTTCATCAGTTGCCTAAAAAATTAATTAATATATAATCAAGAATTGCTTTGAAGAGTATTAGTACCTTAGTCACAGTTTTGGCTAATTGATCGCTTGATGTTATCTGTAACTCTCTTGCCGTTTCAATAATTTTTTTTCCTCTCCCTGATGGATGCATTCTTTTAGTAATCACCCTGTAAATAATTACTTATTATAAATCAAAAACCCTTACGTACTATTGTACAACAAATATAGTGGTAACTATTTATTAATTTACAGTAGAGTATTTTTTAACTGTAATATACATACAGCCAGATTTGTCACAGATTAATTTTACCTAGGTTTGTTTTATAAGATTACAATACATAATTAAATTTTATATGGACAAAAAGCATAAAGTCCTATCTTTCAATGTTCTTATGAGTGAATTATTAGCAGTTATAGGTTCTGATAAAACGAAATGTCCTATCTATCTCTAACCTAACCTAATCTATCTCTTAATATAGCTAATATTTAGAATTTTAACGGTAAATCAATACTGCAGGTATACTATTTGCTTCATACTATTTTTATTAACAACTTACCAATATCGTGAACAAAAATAAACGTAAAAATAAACGTTTTTCTACAGAAAACTTCGACAAATCACCAGCATGTACTTTAGTTTATGGAGAGAAGACACTAAATGCTTAGATAGGATTATTTACTTGCAGATCTGTTGACGCTAGAGATAGTACAACTTGAAATTAGATGGTACGATGCGATGTTGCCTATTTCTCGAAAAAATATAAACTTTGTAAGACATAACTTTGCGCCAAAAATCTCAATTTTGAAAAAAAGGAAGATAGGACATATTGATCCTTCACCGTCGATATATATATATATATATATATATATATATATATATATATATATAAAATATAATTACAGTAGTGGGGCTACGGTATACGAGGACAAAAAAGCCACGACAAAATAAAATATCCCCACTACTGGGCCAAACGAATTAGTAAATATATAAATCCTAGATAGGTAACGTAGGGAATATAAATACTAAAAAAACCGTGACGGTTATACAAAAGAAACTACCTTACCTAACAAATATACGAATAATATGTGTCGAAGCAGCTAAACACCAGATCTATGTGTAAGTGTTATGCTTACACATATATGCTGGGAGATATCTAACGTGATCAAGTGTGATGAGTATGGCCAACAGACTCAGAAAGATATATATATATATATATATATATATATATATATATATATATATATATATATATATATATATATATATATATATATATATATATATATATATATATATATATATATATATACATATATATATACATATAATTTAAAAAAAAAGTTAGGTAAATGGTTATTAACTAAGTAAAAGAGTAAAGTTACAAGAAAAAAACCTTAACCCTATGAAACTTGACGTTAATGTCTGCCACAACGCCCCAGCTGTCATGGTTAAGTTGCCTTAAGACTCTGGCGGTCCTTGGGGCTTCGAAAAAGCGAATAAAGGACAACGCTATGATTCTGAAGACAATCATATTTCAGGAAATGATTGTCCAATGGGTTGAAGTCGGTGTTTGGTTAAACTAATCCTAATATTAATCGTTATTCTAATCGGGTGAAATCTACAAAAAAATAACATTTAGAGAAACATCAAGGCACCCAAAGATGACTGTCAACACATACTCTTACATCGAATTACCACAAAAAACAAACATTTTATTTCATCAGCTTGCTGCCATACTGTCTATTTATTGCGTCTGCGCATTTAAAGAGTATCTAGTAAGTTAGGCATGAAAGTTTTTATACCGAGTAGGTATACAAAAAAAAACAGAAAAACCCTAATTAGGTGTCCGATAAATTTACGATCTAAGCTCAAGGCCACATGATACATATGAGAAAACTCGGATTTTACACTGTTAATATTTCAAACGAAAATGAAAATATCAATAAAATGATAGGCCTATAAAATTAAATGATTTAATTGCTCACCTGGGTTTTAAATAATCATTTCGGCAGATTTGGAAGCCGGTTTTTTCAATCAAGATTCTTTATCATATTATGTTGTTCCAATTCCTTCCTTGATGTTTGGGGAAAATATTAAATCCAATCCCAGTGGAGGGTGCCGGTTTACAACATCCCTTCCATGGAGAGGCTTATATGCAACAGTGTCTCTTTCAGCGGCTGTGTTCTTGCTGTAAGCACAATTAGTCCGCTAGCCTTCGACAGCTCAGTAGAGAAACTAAAATGGACTTTCAAAGTTGCTTTTATCTGGCCTGTTGAATTGATATAGTGAAATAAAACAATTACTTGTTTAGAAAGAAACTGTAATTGAAAAAAGAAAGGGCAAGAACTAGAGCTTATAAAATTTGAGTGTGTAACTTATCGTAGGAACTTAATTTAAATATTACAATTTGCGAACGAAAGTGAAAACACCATAACACTTATTCACATATTACGGCTTCCCGGACAATTGCGTAAACTGCAACGTGGAGAATCCTCTCCGAACTTTTGAAATATAGATGTTAGCCCTACGAAAGTCGCTAAATCACTAGCCCCTCTGGAATATTTTTTTGTTTATGCATTTTGAAAAGCCGGTCTGTCGTCAAGTAGGCGCTGTGGGCGGGGATTAACATTCTCAGAAACAAGGTCTAGGTAGACTGGATTTATTTAGGTAACCGACGCGAAAATAGAATTATTTGATACAAAATAGAATTATTGGTTTGGAGATATAGTTCTCCAACAATCCATCCGGCGTTAGAGCCTTATGGTCTAACCTACTCTTCTTTATCTTGCATAGGGAGAACTGAAATTTTAGTGATTGCCCTTGTAAATTGGCCATTGATGGTCTTTAACCTGACCACTCTGACTTTGCCATCTTGACCGGGCATTGTATCAACCACCCGCGCTAGAGGCCATTTTAGAGGAGGTACATCGTCCTCTCTCAGAAGAACTAAGTCATTGACTTTTATGTTATCCCTTGGTCGGGACCATTTTGGAGAGTTTTGTAAGTGGTTTAAGTAGTCAACAGACCAATTTTTCCAGAAACTTTGTTGTACCTTTGCAATTTGCTGAAACATGGATAGTTTATTTTCCCGGATATTTTCTAAATTTTGCTCAGGATGCGCAGTCAGGCTGGAGCCTATTATAAAGTGTCCAGGACTGAGAAAAGTGTAATCAGAAAAGTCGCTGGACAGGGCACAGATAGGCCTTGAATTCATCACGGCTTCAATTTGAACCATGACAGTATAAAACTGTTCGAAAGTGAAAGAAGAAGAGCCTATTAGTCTACGCATATGATATTTAGCGCTTTTTACTGAAGCTTTCCAGAACCCAGCCCAATGAGGAGATCTAGGGGGAATAAACTTCCATGAGATTTCATTTTCAGAAAGGTATTCCACAATGGTTTGAGAATTTGACTTATTTTGAAAGAATTTGTATAAGTCATAGAGTTGGTTTCTTGCACCAGAAGAGCATGTGGCATTGTCACTGTAAATGACGGTTGGGTTACCACGTCGAGAGATGAACCTTTTGAGAGTTAATAGAAAGGAAGAAGTTGTTAGATCAGAAACAACCTCAATGTGCACAGCTTTGGTCACCATGCACACGAAAATGGCTATGTATGCCTTGATTTTTGGAGCTTTACGGAGTAAAGAAGATTTTAACAGAAAGGGTCCACCATAATCTACACCTATTTTTTGAAAAGGTCTTGTTGTAATAGACAACCTATCTTCAGGTAAGTTACCCATTAGCTGTTGTGCAGGAGTGCACGAAAATCGGAAGCATGTGGTGCAGTTGCGAATAATTCGTTTTGCTTCCTTTAGACCGTTGAGAGGCCAGAATTTTAACAGAAGGTTTGAGATAACTGTTTGAGCACCAGCATGTCCCAATCTGAGATGTTCATTTTTGATGATAAGATTGACGGTATGATTTTTGGATGGAAGCAGTATCGGATGTTTTTGCAAGTAGTCTATGTCGGGGCAGTTTGTAAGTCTGCCTCCAACTCTAATAAAATTATAAGAATCTACAAATGGTTTTAGTGAAACGTTGTTTTTATTTGAAATAAATTTGTTATTTTTAAGCTACGAAATTTCTTTTTAGAATGAATCATCCTGTATTTGCTTGATAATGAAATCCATAGCATAATTTAACTCCGCCACAGAAAGAGGTTCAGAAATTTTTTGTTTTTTACAATTAGAGATAAAACGAAATACGTACGCTACGGTACGTTTTAAGCGTGAAATATTTGAAAAACGTGAAAAAACTCTCATCCAGAAGTTTTCTCCGTTAGAATTTACCACGAGGCTTATTTTTCGTTCTTCGGTCAGGTTTTCGAGAACTTTGTCATTTGCTAGATTGGAAACATTGAAATTTTTATCTTGTAAGCATTTAGGGCCTTGCCACCAGAAATCGCTATTGGGAATTTCAGAACCAGACATTCCTCGAGAAAGAAGATCTGGAGCATTTTGCGCAGACTTTATGTGAAGCCATGTAAAGTTTTGAGTCAACTCTTGGACAAGTGCTACCCGGTGAGCCACGAAAACCGACCACCGACTTGGGTGACTTTTACACCACGACAGAGCTACCTGGGAGTCTGACCAGAGTGTGACTGAATGAAATGTTACAGGTTGATTTTCAAAGATAGAAATTGCTTTTGTAACAAGTTTTGAAAGAAGAACCATTGCGCACAGCTCAAGCCTAGGAAGTGTTACCGTCTTTAACGGAGTTATCCTTGATTTGAAAGAAACTAATGCACAGGAGATGGTCTCATCAGCATAGAATATTCTCAGATATACGCATGCGCCATAAGCTGCCAAGCTACTGTCTGAGAATCCATAAAGCTCAACCTTTAGAATTATTTTTTCAGAAAAGTAGAAACGAGGAATTTTTAAATTTTTTAATTGTGACAAGTCCTGTAGTAACTTGTTCCAATCGTTTAGAATATTTTTGTCCGAAATTTCTGTGTCCCAGTGTATGTTTTGCAGATAGAGTTTAATTTAATAAGCATTTTGCCTTTAACAATGAAAGGATTTATGAGTCCCAAAGGGTCGAAACATTGTGCTAATGTAGACAGAATTTTTCTTTTTGTTACTGGTGGGCAGAAATTATTTTCGGGGACGGAAATTGTTATTTGGTCTTCCGCATGGTCCCATTTTAGGCCTAGAACCTTGCTAGAAGTAGAATCGAAATTTAGGTCATATTTCTGAATAGTATTTTTAGAATATTCTGAATTAATTTGTTGTAGGAATATGAATGAATTTGAATGAAATTTATGTAATGTAAAACCATGGCGGTTTAGAACAGAATTTAAATGCTGAAGTATTTCGAGCAATTCGTGAATATTATCTGACCTACATAAACCATCATCTACGTTGAATTGGGTTTCGAGAAAATGCGAGGCCAATGGGAATTGAATTTTATTTTTATTTGAAATCTCTTGCAAGACTCTCGTCGCAAGAAATGGGGCACTGTTAGTCCCGTATGTAACAGTATTAAGTTGAATACATTTTATAGAATCGTGGATATTGTCCCTCCACAGAATGTTTTGTAGAAAGCGTTGATCTTTGTTGATCCACGTCTGTCGAAACATTTTTTGAATATAACAGGAAAATATAAATTTGTATTGCCTGAAACGAACTAGAATATCGAATAGATCAGGTTGCACCTGATACCCTTTTAGTGAAATATGGTTCAGACTTTTTCCTGTAGAGCTTTTACAACTAGCATCCATTACGACATGCAAAGTTGTACTTTTATTATGTTCGTTGATGACACACAAATGTGGAATAAAATATTTTTTGTCAGAATTTTCATTCACGGACGAAAGAGGCACATATTCAGCATGCCCTGAAGAAATATATGTGTCAATGAAGTTTTTGTACTCGACAAATAATTTTTTATCTTTTTGGAATTTATTTTCGAGCGAGAGAAAACGCCGTTTGGCTATAGAAAATGAATCACCAAGTAACTGGTGTTCTTGTGCACTTTTTAAAGGAATATCTACTACAAAACGTCCAGTTTCAAGGATCTTTGTAGTAGTTTGAAATATTTGTTCGGCCAGCTCGTCAGCTTCCGACAGAATAGGTTTTTTAGAAAGTTCTTCCATGTTCCAAAATTTTGTGAGCAGCTCGTCCGTGCTACAAGCAGAAAGTAGAGCAACCTCTTCAGAAACATTGATTGCTACTGTAGGGGCCGTCAAGTGAGGAGCTATCACGCCGGCGATTAGGTACCCCAGATGCGAAGCCTGCAAAATTGGAAGCCTGGGGCCAAGATGAATTATTTCTGGAAGAAGTAGGTCGTAGTACAAATCTGCCCCAACCAAACTGTCTATTTGACTGGGTTTGTGAAAGAAATCATCGGCGAGAAAAACGTCCTCTGGAATTGGTAATTTTTTTGTAAGAATGCGGAACTGTGGAAGATTGCAAGTAATATTTTCTAAGATAGCACATGAAATTTTGAAAGATTTTTTATTGAAGTTAGAATGCATTTTTATGTTGAGCATCTTTTTTGAAATAGAATTATTTTGGCCTATGCCAGAGATATTTAGAGAAATGTCATATGGCTTATAACCCAGCCTATCAGCGAGACACCGGGTACAAAAGCTATTCTGACTTCCGGTATCGAGTAACAATCGGGCCGTTAAAGGGTTCCCGTTTTTGTCGAAAATGGTGACTTTGGCCGTAGCTAGAAGTATGTTTGAATATTTTTACGGACAAAGCAGAAAATGAATTTGTAAGAGGTTCTTGCCCTTGAACCGAAGGACCTTGAAAATTTGAATTAGACGAATGTTCGCGTTTGTAATTGTTTGAAATTGTAGAAGTTGACGGACTTTCATTATTATGGGTCGTAGAAAAAGTATAATCTTTACCCGAAATGTGAAGAACAGTGTTATGGCGCTTTTTACATATGGTGCATCCATGTTTTGAGGAGCAGTTTTTAGAATAATGCCTACCTAGGCAGTTTACGCAGAGACCTTTTGAATTTACGAATTTTATCTTGTCATAATGCTGAATGTTTTTGAAAAATTGACATTTATAAATTTTATGTCCTTGTTTTTTGCAGTAAATACAATAAAAGTCAGAAACTAAATTATTTGAACTATTATTTTTATTTGAATCTTCTGATGTGTTATTACTGTATGCATGATGTGAAACTTTTACGTTTTTGGTTTGCCTAGGATTTGTATTTTCCAGGCTTTCCAGAACAATGCATCTTTTTTCTAGAAATTTAAGAAAAGCATCTAAATTTGGTACATCTGTATGATTTCGCTCAGTTTCAAAAAGTCTCCTTGTTGAAAAGTCTAATTTGCTTTCTAGCAGAAAAACTAAAATTAAATCAATGAGCTCTGAACTTGAAAATTGCAAATTTTTCAACAGTTGCATATTTTTTGTTACAGTAGTTAGAAAATTTCTGAGAATCTGCGGTGAGCTGTTTCTCAGTGTAGGAATGTCTAGAATTTCTGTTAAATAAGAATTTATGACCGTGACCTTATTTTGATAGCGGTTTTTTAGAATATCTAAAGCAATTAAAAAATTTTCATTTGTGACTTTCAAAGAATCCACCAACTTTAGAGAATCACCCTGTAGATAACTTTTCAAGTAAAGAAATCTTTGGATGTCAGAAAGGGACTGATTTTTTATTATCAGTGTGTCGAATAGTTCGTAGAAGCTTTCAAAATCACTTACGTGTCCAGAAAATTTGTTTATACTGATTTCTGGGAGTTTTACGGCCATTTGTTTATTGGCCCTCCCTGTATTAGTAATTTCCAATGATTTAATTGTATTTTGAAGTTTTGAAAGAGTCGCGAAATAATTTTCTTCAAATAAGGCACGGTCACATGCTTGAGAATCGTCCAGGAATTCAATTTCATCCTGTACGCTATTGAAGTCAGAAAAAAGGTCTTTTAACCTTTCTTCTCGTGTTTTGAATGAGAAAATATCTTTTTCTGAGTCGTGGTTTAGTTCTAGCCACGCTTGAATTCTAGCAACTGAATCTAGAATAGAATGCTTCTTTTTTGTTAATTTATTTAAACCTTTATTGCTCATTGTAATAACTTTAATTTGTTTATTTTTGAATGAAATAATTTATTTTTGAATTAATTAATTCTGAATGATTAATTTTGAATTTATAATATAACAAGCATGCGATAAGCTAAACAAAAATTTAACAGTATAGTTCTTTTCTGAAATAACTTTGAATTTATATAGAAAAGTTTGTGTTTGTACGTCACCCCTGGATTCTTGGTACTTGAATGTGGGCTGCTTCTTCCTCTCTGGAGTCTGGAATCAGCTAGTCCTGGAACTGCACTTCTTGAAATTGTCCTGGTTTTTTAAACTAACACTGTTTTGTTCATTGAATGTTTATTTGTCCGTAGAATAAATAACGCACTCACTATGTCTCTAGAAATTATTGTCTATCGACGAGAATATCCGAAATACGCGAAACTTTTAATGTCTTTTTGAATGCGTAGAATGAAGAAGAAACTTTTATTGAGTGTTTTTAGGCCAGAAAGTAGTAGGATCAGAATACGGTTTGAAGTCATTAAAATTCAGCTCGAAGTGAATAAAATGGAGGGTGTCGGTTTACAACATTCTTTCCATGGAGAGGCTTATATGCAACAGTGTCTCTTTCAGCGGCTTTGTTCTTGCTGTAAGCCCAATTAGTCCACTAGCCTTTGACAGCTCAGTAGAGAAACTAAAATGGACTTTCAAAGTTGCTTTTATCTGGCCTGTTGAATTGATATAGTGAAATAAAACAATTACTTGTTTAGAAAGAAACTGTAATTGAAAAAAGAAAGAAAGGGCAAGAAATAGAGCTTATAAAATTTGAGTGTGTAACTTATCGTAGGAACTTAATTTGAATATTACAATTTGCGAACGAAAGCGAAAATACCATAACACTTATTCACATATTACGGCTTCCCGGTCAATTGCGTAAACTGCAACGTGGAGAATCCTCTCCGAACTTTTGAAATATAGATGTTAGCCCTACGAAAGTCGCTAAATCACTAGCCCCGCTGGAATATTTTTTTGTTTATGCATTTTGAAAAGCCGGTCTGTCGTCAAGTAGGCGCTGTGGGCGGGGATTAACATTCTCAGAAACAAGGTCTAGGTAGACTGGATTTATTTAGGTAACCGACGCGAAAATAGAATTATTTGATACAAAATAGAATTATTGGTTTGGTTTGGAGATATAGTTCTCCAACACCCAGACTTTCTACCCGATTTTAAGACAAAAAATGCCGGTAAAGGCTTGTAGAAATAAACTTCGCTGTGTGAGTTGCTGGCCAAAACTGACTTTAGCCGAGCGCCTCTTGACCACTTTAGTTGTTACACTTGCGCATCGTATCGTCTATTGCCCATAAACGTTTCATGAATGGGATTCTGATGGGTTTTAGAATTTTAATAATTAATTATATTAATTAATTATATATTAGCGGTTGTGAATGCTACACAAGTTGATTTGAGCTTGACTCGGCATTTAAAAGAATAAACTCTGTAGGATTTTCATTTTTTTTTTCTGACAAATTTTTTTTGACATCTTTTTTGTTCCTTTTAAAACTAGTTTTACCTTCTAGTTTTATTTTGGAGCACTGGACGATTTCGGTTTAGCCTTCACCAATTTCATTTTTATTTGTTTTACCTGTTCCTGCGCTAACTGTAGCTATTTACCTAATTCAAACTCATTTTTGTAGGGACTTCCCATCAAAACCATTGCCTTTTGTGCTGTTCCCTTCTTGAATTTTGGATGAGGCTTCGCTATTGAGGAAAACATTTTAGCTTTCTTAATATTATTAATACAAATGGTACGATCATTATTACATGCTCGGTATAATACAGATGTTTCGGTTTCTTCTTTCAATAAATGGAAAATTATACAAATCTTAAATATGTTGCGTACGTGAGTCAATTTCAATTTGGATAAATAAAAATCAGAATTAGGCTTAGTCACAATCAATTTATTATACCAATGGCAAATGGTTTAGCATACGACAATTTGTCTGTGCATCATCAGGTCTACGGTACACAGCAAATTAAATGCCCAAATTAAAATATTCCGTAATGTAAAAGATATATAGCAATTACGCCTATATTTTATGTATGAAGTTTTTTAGTGGTATATCATTTTAATTAAATAAATAATAAAATGATCAAATGAGCAAATAAATAAATTTTACTAACATGCCTATCAGCATCATAACCCCCAGCCCTTTGCGTCTACTGCTGGACATAGGCCTCCCTAATTTTTTCCATTGTGCTATATCTTGAGCACTTTTCATCCCATTTCTTGACATTTTCTTGAGATCGTCAATCCAACGGGTAGGGGGTCGTCCTCTACTTTTATCACTGATTCGGACGACGTGTCCGGCCCAGTTCCATTTCAGTGTGATAATTCGGGAAATTACATCGGCAATTCCTATTCTTCGTATTAAGTCTTCATTTCTAACTCGATCACAATATACTATGCATTTACCTCTCCATTTTCCTATGAGCTATTTGCAGCGTTTTAGAACTTGTAGCTGTCAATGTAAAAGTTTTGGCACCATAGGTCATTACAGGCAACGCATATTAGTCCAATGTCTTACGTTTTAAAGAAATTGGTATATTGCTTTTAAATATGTCTTTGAGTTTTCCATAGCCTGCCCATGCTAGGTTTCTTCGTAGTTTCGCAGTTCGCAGTTCGTAGTTTCTTCGGTTGTCTCTTGTGATCTTTATATCGTGTCCAAGATATTTGTATTTTTATTATATTTCCCCTAAGTACTAGGTTTGTCATGAATTTTGTTTTGGAGATGTTTACATATGCAGATACAAAATAAAATTTGTTTTATTATTTTATTAAATTATTTATTTAATTAAAATGATACAGCACTATACAAACTGCATGCATATTATATTGGCATAATTAGTAAGTAAGTCTAATTCTTATTTCCCTTAACTTAATTATAAAATTAAATTTATAATTACCAGTTTAGGGTACCATTCTAACATTACATAAATTGCGGATATAATCCTTATAAAAATGTACTAAAAGTGGCTGTCTTCTAAAAAAATTTCGATGCCCGAATCTAATTCATATTGAACATTTGATATTTTTTATGTTTTAATTTAATATAAATTGGCCGATCATTATGTGACCCTCTATACAATACATATTATATAATACATATACAAAAATATAATTCTAAATACCAGTTTTGGAAAATGGAATAGAAATATGCTTTATTTTCACTAGAAATTGTACAATTTTATAAACAAAGCCCTCAACGAGTCATAAAATAACAATAACAATTTCATTTTACTAAAATTCCGTAAATCGTCAATATCACAAAATAAAAGATAATAAAATAAAAAGTAAATTGCAAATTTTAAATATATTTTAAATTGCATAATAAAACCTTACTAACTAATAAGTTAAAGTTGCTGCAGATGATACACAAATATACATAAAAAATTTTTAGTAACACTCGTTATATAAAGTTACTGTGATTTCTTATTTATTTACTAAGAAACTCTTCTACTGAATAATATGGTCTTTTAGATAAATAGGTTTTTGATATTTTATGAAACTTGGACAAAGATGTTGCAGATTTAAGTTGTAAAGGAAGATAATGAGAAGAGAGTTCTTCTAGCACACCTAAAACAATTTCAAACATTACCACTGATCTTACGATTGAAATCGGAATAACGTCTCTGAATCACCAAAGTTGAAATTCTAGTCTTTTTAACCCTCCGTTAGTCACTATCATTGTCACACACCGACAACAAAATTATTCATTCGGGATTTACAAATATCTGTAACTTTTCTATCGCCACTTTCTGTACCTCTTTCTATCAATCAAACTCAGGTTAGTGTACATTCTTACTTGCCTGGGTACAGTTGTGAGAGTTTATCGTTATTATCGATTCGTGACTTCGTAGCGACTAACGGTAGAGCTATTTCTCGTTGGTATACGTTGCAGTTCAGGTAAATATTTAGCTTCTTATTGTTGCATTTTATCGGTAAGTTTGTGTCAATTCTTATTTATAGATTTAAACCGACCAAAAACACTTGTTGGAATTATGGGAAATGATTCCTACCGACGATGAAAATTATTTTGACGATGAGGTAAGTAAAAACGAAATTGATTAAAGTGAGGAACGTGATGGCGGAAGTAAATCGGAACAAGATGTGACAGACGATGAGGAAGAAAGTGGAAAACAATACCTTAGCGTTTATTGGAAAAGATGGAGTTACCAGAAGGATAAATGTTATTTCACCGAGAAATGTTAGATCAAGACAAGAAAATTACGTATTACGTTTGCCGATGTCGAGATTACCTACACGTGGCTTGAAGTCTCCCAGTGATATTTGGAAATATTTTGTAATTAACGTCATGTTAGAAATGATTGTGGAAAGTACGAACAAATATATAGACTCGATAAGAAATAGCTTTGTTCGCGATCGGGATGCTAGACACACTGATGTATTAGAAGTGTAGGTACTAAGAGATTTCTTACGCAGCACGTCTGAAAGGTAATCGTGTGAATCTAGATGAGCTTTGGAATACTGATAGATCAAGTATAGTAATGTTTTGCCTAACTATGTCGCTGCCATGATTAAAATTTGTCCTTTGGTGTATGCGATTCGATGACAAAGTAACTTGTGAAAACCGACTAAAGAAAGACAAGTTGGCTCCTATAGAAAGTTTTTTCGATACTTTTGTATTTTATAAAGGAAATGGATACAGTCTTTACAAATATGTCACGATCGATGAGATGTTACCAGAATTTAGGGGTAAGTGTCGATTCCGTCAATAGATACCATTAAAAACAAACAAGTAAAGCATAAAAATGTTTGTACTTTCCAACGCTAAAAAGTTTTATACGGCTAATTTAGAGGTATATGTTGGCCAACAACCTGACGGACGTTTTCAAGTTGGTAACAGACTTAGTTATGTTGTTCATCGGCTATGTGAACCTGTTTATGATTCAGACCGGAATCTAACAATTGATAACTGGTTTACAAGTATAGAATTGGTGAACAAGTTATACGAGAAGCAAATTACAATAGTGGGGACCATTAGGAAAAATAAAAGAGAATTGCCGTTTAAATTTGGTTTTAATCAACATATTACTCAGATTTCTAAAAAAAAAATAAAAATGTATTGTTGCACCCTTACTACATCATAATGATGCAATTGAATATAGTAGGGGTAATCAAAATAAAACAGAAATTATCGTACTATACAATTCAACAAAAATGGGAGTCGACATGGTAAACGAGCTCAGTGCTAACTATAACTGTTCAAGAAGCACAAAGTGTTGACCAATAGTTATATTCTGTACAATATTGAATATATCTTGCAATAAATCAATGGTTATCTTCAATGCAAACAATAAGAATAAGAAAAACGTGAAACGACGTCATGTTAAAAGAAACATTGGAAATGAGCTTATATATCCCTATTTAAAGTCAAGTTACTACTACAAATCTGCCAGTTAGCCTCACCTGCCGAAACTTTTGTAGGCTGAATTCACGAAATTTGCGGGATCACAGATGTAACTCCTGCAATTCGAGAAGGAAATCAAAGAAAGAGTCGTTGTGCATTTTATACTACCAAAAACAGAAAAACAGATAGAACAGGTGTACTTGCTTTTCATGCATAAGAAAACTTGCTTTTTCGTAAGAAAAACTATATGTCTCTCCCCTATATAAAAGGATTATCAGAACAAATTGCAAATCTTCTGTCTAAACATAACATTACGGTTGGCTTCTAAACATTCCGTATATGTATTTGGCACCTAGGACTTTTCTATTGGTCTTTTGCAGCACGCGGCAGGTTTCAACCAATAGACGACGAGGTGCCAAACACGTATATGGAATGTTACTCTGGTGCGAAATTCATATACAGAATGGTATACATTAGCCAGACATTATTTTCGTACTTTAAGTACTTTTTTTACATTTGTATGAATGTTTCTCCTTTGCGACATTTTTAAAGACCTGCACGTGCTGTTTAGATCTTTGTTTATTTTCATAATGAATTTGCCAAAAAGGTTTAAATGCAGTGTTAATTAATAAAAATAAGTTAAGAGTAGACATTATAAATGAAGAATATATATTAATGGCTAAATGAAGATAAGAATATTTATTTTTCAAGCTGGATAGCTACAAAAACGAAAAAAATATTCATAACTATTTATGCAGTGAAGCTCTTATAAAATATTTTTTAATGAAATAAAAATATGTTCTCTTATTTAATTGTATGCTCTAATAAATTATATTTTTTAGTAAAACTTTTGTTTGTCATCACTCAGGTTATTAAAGAGTCCCCTTAAACACCAATAAAAAAGGGAATTCGAAAAATTCAAATTGCATGCCCAAAATAAAAATATTACTTTTAATCAAGACTGAATGTTTTTACATTTTTTTAAAATTTTTTTGTAGAAGGATACTAACATGTTACGTCATTGAAAAGAGAAAAAATTGTATCCAATAAGTCCAATTAAAAGGTACATTACTATTTAAAATAAGTCAATTATTTTTCGTTACTTATTTGTTATATGTAATAAAAACAAGTGTTAAGTAATTTTTATATATTTTTTTTGTCGGTATTTACCGAAGTATATACTATATTCCATACATAATGGGAAATAATCAGAACACGTTTTTTTTTAGGAAGGTTTGCCAGGTATCATAAGTATAATTGGCGAGCATAATCATAATTTGGAATCAACTAAAAGGTTTTCACACCTTCGTCCATCCACTGATACAAAAGAACTTATTTTAATAATGGAATGGGAATTCCAGAAAATAACAGTAAGGCTTTTTAAAGACATAGTTCCACATAGAAGCAAAGCTTATAATGTCATAGCTCTAATAGACTTGAGCTGTACTTCCTTAGAAGGCTATTATAGAAGACGTCTTCGAAATTTTGCAACTAGTAGAGACGCAGCTCCAACTCTTTAAAAGGCAATTAGAAAAAATTAAATATATATAACAGAAATATGTAAGTAAATTATCTAAAAAATTATGTAAAGTTCCTAGTGAGCAATATAATAGTGTACTTTACGAAGTCGATATAGCAACAGGATTTTCCAGTTGCGAAATTGGAAGACTGGGTGCTTTTTGCAAGCATCAAGTTGCGATTTTAGACTTTTTTAATATATCTTTTTGCAACGTTTCAGCTACTATTCCTGAAGATCGATACGACGTAGCTAAATTAGCTTTTGTCGAAAAAGTTCAAGATTTGGACACAAGGCCAATATAAGAGTGCAACCTATTTCAATCACCTAAAGAAAGTTGGTATTTATTAGAGGGTCAGAAAAATTACCATTTGAAAGTCCACCTAAAGATAAACCTTCCAAAAAAGATTCAAAAGGCGTCACAATCTTTCGTCCAATATCGTAGCAAATCATACAAATGTAACTAAATATGGCAAAGGGCGTTGAATTAGGCATAAATATTACATTTTAAGCATTTGAATTTTTTAAATAAACTATTTAAATATATTTTGTGTTATTTCCTATTGCATTTATTCGGTTTATTTAAAAAATATGACAAATTTGCTCGACAACCTGTCTGTATAAACTAAAAAATGAAAGGAAAAGGTGGTTGAGAACACCATTTTCCCCCATTGATCGGTTGAGATGAACAAAGAACAAACAAGCGAGGTCAATCAAAAAATCATATATTATTAGTCTACGTTGTGACTGGATAGCCAGCCACAGGTGAAGAATGATTAAACTTCCAACAGTCCAAGGTTCATAACATTTGAAACTGAAATTAATAGGGATTCTATGAATCATTTATAGTAATAAAGTGGTTTTGAACTATTGACGTTGACATTAAGTCATGAAATGTAAGTTGCATAAATCTATGATAATTTGAAGTAGAAAAGTATTATTTTATTTTATTTTATTTATATTTGAATATTATTTGAAAATAAATTATGTAAAGCAAGCACCTTAGGTTACAATTTTAAAGTAAATAACATATTAAGCCTAATTCTGCAATAATAGAGCATGATAAATTTGGTTTAAGTGACTAATGTCCGTTATTTTATTAAGAGCGTTAAGGTGTTTCAGAATATAACACATTTCTAAAAACTGCTTTTTAACCAGATTGCGTTCACAACCAAGAATTTTAACTTTATTAAAATCTACTTTGTGTTTAGTGTTAATAGCATGCTGTGCAAGAGCATAAGTATGCTTAGATAAGTTGCAGTGCGTCGTAATACGCCTTCTCAGTGATCTCCCAGTCTGACCGATGTAGCACGAGTCACGAGTCACACTCAGCACAAGGTATATGATAAATGACATTACCTTGTTCCAGAAGGGACAAGGGTGTTTTAGTTTTTGAAATGAAATTTCTAACAGTCTTGGCATTCTTAACTGCAATTTTAACAGGTATGTTCTTCTGCTTAAAAGTTTAATAAGTTTGTCAGTAACTTGAGGATATATATATATATATATATATATATATATATATATATATATATATATATATATATGTACATATATATATATATATATATATATATATATATATATATATGTATATATATATATAAATATATATATATATATATATATATATATATATATATATACGAGCGCCGTAAAGAGGGTTTATCTGTAAACCTGACCAATACATTACGGTTGGACTACCGATTTTCTATATTTTTACTTTCGTTTTCTTACTTTCATTTAGTTATTCACGAAAAATGTATAATACATTATAAGTATTAAAAAACTATTATTGTTAAAATATAACAAATGAATACTTAATGATTTTTTTAATTAGAATTCTATATCTAGGTTTTGAAATGAATACAGACATAATATTAGTTCACCCTGTATTTTATACTTTAGGCAAGTTTTTACACTAAAAATTTTATATTGGTTATAAAATATATCCCTTCTGAAATGTAATGATTTTAAATATTACAAGAATTGCTAAATAGGAATTTACAAACTCCTGCGGATTCGACAGTTGCGAAATGTATTCAAATTGAGTTAGCGTAGGAAAATATTCGTAATTGCCGGAGGGTGGTGCCCAACGGCCATCAAAATTTAATATTCATCCCTAATTTGGATGTTTCCGTTATCGGTAGGGAACACTGTTGCTTGGGATGGTAATTATGCTAATCTATTGCGGCTCTAGGACTGAGATTACACCACTTAGTGCTACCATACCGCCACTTAGGATAAATTACAAGAGTAAAGTTATCGGCTTGCTGCTGCTGCATTACACGACGAACTGATTTCGGAAACTTAGCCTGTATGCACTAAGCAGTTAGAGCATGATGGTTCTCAGTTTTGTGCTTTTAGTTTTAATAACATATTAGCTGCAAAATGTCTTCAATAACAAAGACCTTTCCACTAAATAAGATTTATCCGTTGACACTGGAATAAATTTAGTTTAAACTTCGTACTAATCAACTATGCTATCAACTAGATAAAACTGGAATAATTTAATTAAGGAAACACAAAGCAAAATTTAAATTAAAACATAAAATACAAAGCCCATTGGGCGTCGGAAAATAAATTTTAAAATTATTAGAATGAAAACAAGAAATTCCGTACATAAACTTACATATATTAAAAATGCAGTAACTTTATTCAAAATAAAAAACATCAAAAAAAAAAAAAAAAAGTATGGCCACTGTATGGTCCACAAAATGGATTATTGCTAAATAATACATATTAGGTTAAAAATTTTTATTCTTCGAAAAAATATCAAACAACCTATGATTAAGAACAGATATAATAGACCCGAAAAGTTCAAAATTTTTAAATACAACAACCATTTTCCTTACATTTTATCAATAAGAATTTCACGTTACCGATTTTAAAGTTTCTAATACCAGGTGGGGCGAATTATCGCGAGATTGTTTTCTTTTTGTAAAGGGGAGACCGAGGATGGTTGTCATATGGGGTACGTTGACATTGTGCATTTAAATTACAGGCTGTTTATAGTAAAACAATTGATCATAAACCACCCACCACAGATTTCTTGGCAATCTTTATGCATACTGACGAGATAAGCAACTAGGGACGAACTTCAAAATTTAATACAGAACCTATATTATTATTATTATTATTATTATTATATATATATATATATATATATATATATATATATATATTGTATATATAAATGTATATATATATATATATATATATATATATATATATATATATATATATATATATACATTTATCAAATTATTCCCGACCGTACTGTGTTAAATATTATTTGTAGTCTCAGCAATTGGTCTGTATGAAATAAAACTATTTGTTATTTCTCAATATTTCGTCACGATTTTGTGACTTCTTCAGGAGAAAACTGTAAATTTATTATAATTATTATATGTAAACAAAATTAATATTTCAATACTTACAACTTAAGATTAAAAATTTAAATTTTGATAACATATCCAATTTAAATAAATGACATTTTTTTTATTTTAATTTATTTGCGAGTTATGGTAACCGCAATATTTTATAGAGTGAATAAACATTGTACAATTTTTAGCGAAAAAGTTTTAATAAACAATTAAATATTGTGACAGTATTATCCATATAATAAGGTGCAAAAGTAGAATATTCAAAAGTAGAAAGAATCAGGAACATGGTAAATTGATCTATAAAATGTAATTGATGGTACGTAGTCAGTTATTGGCCTGATGTTGTTAGATACTGATATTAAGATCTATCATATCATATATTGTTTAGTATATTACAGTAGATATTACTTAAATGGTTGGTGTCTGTCTTATAATTGATAGATTCTGGAGTTTTCCTAATGTGTACCATTTCAAGGAAAAGTCGATTTTTGTAATTATCAATTTGTTCCAAGATTTTTACATTACATTTACAGTCAAAGTTATGTCCTGTCTTTAAGTGATGGTTCACTAAAGCACAAGAGTTTTTTCGTTACACACTTTCGTTACGCACAAGTTACAGTCACTTTTGTGTTGAGTGACACGTTGTTTAAGCCACTGTTGACTTTGTCCAATATAACAACTTTGACATTGACTGCAATTTATTCTATAAATTATATTACTAGATTATTATTAATTATATTATTGGATGTAGTGTCATTGTTTACTAACATTCCAATAAAGTTAATCATTGAAATCATACAAGAAAAATGGTCTAAAATAGAACAATTCACATCCTTATCAAGAAAAGACTTCCTGTCATTAACAACATTCCTCTTTGATAATACATATTTTTGTTTTTGTGATAAATTCTATAAACAAATATTTGGAACACCAATGGGCAGTCCTATTAGCCCTATTTTAGCAACAATTATCCTAGACCATTTATTAGACCTTGGAATCTCAAAATTGGCCTTTTCAATAGCATTTATTTATAAATTTGTTGATGACATTATATGCAGCGTACCATTCAACCATATTCAGACAATACAAACGATCTTTAATTCACTTGATCAAAATATTAAATTCACTGTCGAGTATGAAAATGAAAATAGTATACCTTTTTTAGATACCAAAGTTATAAGAACTAATGATAACAGAATCATATTAGATTGGTATCAAAAAGATACTGCATCCGGCAGATTTATAAATTATTATTTTAATCATCCTAGAAATCAAAAATTCAACACAATTATATCTATGAAAAATCGTGTAACGGCAATCTGTGATCGGAGTTTCCTAGATGTCAATTTAAAGAAACTTTTTGAAATGTTTTTAAACAATGGCTTCCCAAAATATATATTAAAAAAACTTATTTATAACACTAACTTTCACAATAGAGCTTTAATAAATAATCCACAACCAGTTTTATACAAAAAAATACCTTACATAAAAAATTTAACAGACCAAATTGTCCCACTTTTCAAAACATTTTCGAACATTAAATTAATTAAATACAATCCACTTCTAAATTCAAGGTTGTTCTCAAAAATAAAAGTTAAAACTCCAAATTCACTAATGAGTAATATAATTTATAGAATAAATTGCAGTCAATGTCAAAGTTGTTATATTGGACAAAGTCAACAGTGGCTTAAACAACGTGTCACTCAACACAAAAGTGACTGTAACTTACGAAAAAACTCTTGTGCTTTAGTGAACCACCACTTAAAGACAGGACATAACTTTGACTTTAATAATGTAAAAATCTTGGAACAAATTGATAATTACAAAAATTGACTTTTCCTTGAAATGGTACACATTAATAAAACTCCAGAATCTATCAATTATAAGACAGACACCAACCATTTAAGTAATATCTACTGTAATATACTAAACAATATATAATATGATAGATCTTAATATCAGTATCTAACAACATCAGACCAATAACTGACTACGTAACATCAATTACATTTTATAGATCAATTTACCATGTTCCTGATTCTTTCTACTTTGAATATTCTACTTTTGCACCTTATTATATGAATAATACTGTCACAATATTTAATTGTTTATTAAAACTTTTTCGCTAAAAATTGTACAATGGGAATTCACTCTATAAAATATTGCGGTTACCATAACTCCCAAATAAATTAAAATAAAAAAAAATGTCATTTATTTAAATTGGATATGTTATCAAAATTTAAATTTTTAATCTTAAGTTGTAAGTATTGAAATATTCATTTTGTTTACATATAATAATTATAATAAATTTACAGTTTTCTCCTGAAGAAGTCACAAAATCGTGACGAAATATTGAGAAATAACAAATAGAGTTTTATTTCATACAGACCAATTGCTGAGACTACAAATAATATATAATATATATAATATATATATATATATATATATATATATATATATATATATATTATATATATATGTATACATATATATATATATATATATATATATATATATATATACATCCTACTATCATTTTGGCATCGATACATTATGCTTTTACCATCAATTTAGCATCGTCTTGCAAAGTAGCATCTGTATATCGACGCTACTTTACAACACCTATGTAACTTTTTTTCTGTACTTGTTACAAGAATTTTAACCATGTCACTGATTAGAGATTTGATACCGTGTTGGTATTTTAAAATATTGGCTTTCTCTTTTTATCCCTTACTGAGTTATATAAGTTTATTCCAGAAAATGTTTGAGTCTAAAATGATGGTACGGTGAAAATATTATATATATTTAGTTCAGGGTTTTACCGTTTACTCGATGTCATTATATACATAAAAATGTATATCCAACTTTTATTATCAATCATTTTAGCATCAGAAATTTGGCATCGCTGTTGAATATAATATTACCCACAACGAAATAGTAAATTTAAAAATATATATTTTTTTCATCCATAAATCATTCTGGCATCATGTATCTTCGCTCCAATTGGTCCAGTCGTGACGTACAGTATCTCAAATGATAGGATTTAACCAATAAAATACAATAAGACAGAAAAATTAAATACAGCAGCATGTCAAAAAGGCCTTAGTTATATATCTTCGTTTCTATAAGTCCAATCGTGACGTACAGTATCTCAAATGATAGGATTTAACCAATGGAAAACAATGAAATAGAAAAATCGGATACAGCAACATGCCAAAAGGGCCTTAGTTGTGTATCTTCGGGTCTATTATTCTAATCATGACGTGCAGCACCTCAAATGAAAGGTTTTAGCTAATAAAATACAATAAGGTATAAAAATTAAATGGAGTAGCATGTCAAAAGGGCCTTAGTTATGTATATTCGGTCGTATTAGTCCAATCGTCACGTACGATATAGCAAATGGTAGCACTTAACTAATAGAATACAATGACTTAGAAATCAAATACAGCAACATGTCAAAAGGGCCCTATTTACATATCTTCGTTTGTAGTGGCACAATCGTGACGTACAGTACCTCAAATGATAGGATTTAACCAATCAAATACTATGAGACAGAAAAATAAAATACAGCATACATCAGCCTGTCAAAAGGGCCTTAGTTATGCATCCGCGGTCCTGTTAGTCCAATCGTGAAAGGGCCTAGTTATGTATCTTCTATCCTATTAGTCCAATCGTGACATACAGTACCTCAAATGATATCATTTAACCAATAGAATGCTACGACGTAGATCAAATACAGCAACACGTCAAAAAGACCTTAGGTATAAATATTTGCTCCTATATATGCTATGTCAAAAGAGCCTTAGTTATGTATCTCCTGTCCTATAGGTCTAATCATGACATATGGAGCCTAAATGATAAGATTTAATGGAGATAATACGATGGTGGAGACAAAGTAAACATGGCGGCATGTAATATCACGGTAAACTGGCAGCAATAAAACGTAATAACCCACAGAGGTCTATGGCATATTACGTGACAGAATTTAGCGAATAGCATATGATTTGCATACGTCTACTTTTAGTCAACTACTGTACATATGATAAACGCGAAAAAGTTCCAACATTCACTGTTAGACATATGCCTCCCGTTCACTGCACACATTTACTGATCCTTGACGCTGTGACGTAAATTGGATAGGATTTAACAAATAGAATGACAGAAAATTAAATAAGACAGTGTGTCAAACGTGGAATGCATCGTAGAACGTGAAATATATAATATACATTTAAGAATATGAAATAATACACCATTTAAAAAAAATGACGTTAGTTGAGGCAGATCAGACCAGAAAAAAATGTCAACATTTGCAGAATACTTAGCTAGTATTTTTAAAATATACCAACCAGATAATAATAATCAAGCAATAGAACACTGAAAACTTTTGTTTTTAACTGTACGCCCATGAATGACTAGCCATTTTTAAATACCTTTTGATATTGCTTTTTTTTATTGTATTTTTCCCATTTTTCAAGATAATTCTTGTAGGGATATATTTATTTATAACATACGGTCTTATGGTATTACGAACAGTATTACGGCTTTAATTTGTACCACACTGCTAATTGAGAACTATGTTTGTAATGCAATAAGAGGTCCTGATATACGAGACACCAGTGACTCATGCCCCACTGATACAAATCCGACAGGAATATGCATTTCTATAAAAACAATAGATTATTTGTTTTGTGTATTAATTAAGTTTAGGTAAACGAACAAGACTTGCATTATAAAAGATTTTTCTAAATGTAGAATGTAAACCATATTTCGTATGCTTTGTGAAAGAGAACCAGTTTATAACATTCCGGACGACGCAAAAACACTTTTTTATTAGAATATTGGTCGATGAATTATAATCATAGTTTAAAAAACGAATTTATGTGCATATGGTCTACTACAAAAAATGTAAAACCAAAATCTTGATTAAAAAAGTGGCAACCGGTTACTTATAATGAAATTTACCCCCATTATTGATTTCACAAGTGAAAAAATGTGTCAACAAAAAACCAGTTTTAATTATTACAATATTTCAACATAATAGTTTTATCTTGGTTTAATCAGGTGAAAAGAAAAATTATACACAAGTGCTAAAACCACAAGCTATTCTCGATTATAACTTGGTGAAAAAGAGTGTTGATTTTAGTAATCAAATTGCTTCTTACCAGAACCCAATATCCAAAATTCTGAAGTGGTACCGGAAAGTGGCAGTGAAATTAATATTTAATACCGCAGTAGCCAATGCTTAGTTGTTAAATAATAGAAAAGGCGAAAAAGCGACAACCTATCATTGAGTTCAGATTGGTGTTCGCGAAGACATTTGCAAATAAATAAATGTTGGAACGCTCACGACCAGTTACACCCAAAAAATACCATCTTAGGCAAAGCGACGTAGGTAATAAAAAGAGAAGAAAGTGTACAAGATATTACAAAAGTTTAAGAAGGAACATGACTAGTAGAAAGACCGATAGAAAAGTTAAAATAGTTAAAACATACTGTGGAGCATGTGATGGTAAAACTGCAATATGTCTAGTGTGCTTCAATAAAGCACATTAAAATACAATTTCACTTATACAGGAACTATTATTACGTGAAAACGTATTGTTCCTCAAGTACCCTTATAGTATTGAAAATCGTAAATTATTAGTTTCTATTAGTACGTTTTTATTGTTAATTACCTCTGTAAAAGTGAGTTATAAAATTGTTTTTGTAAATTGTATTATATTTCTAAAAAAAATAGATGTAAATAATATGCTTTCGACATCTAAAAAAGCTAGATGTGAACATAAACGTAGATTGACCACTGATAACTTCTATAATAGTGTTCAATAAGCTAGACAATCTAGACAATTGCTCATAGTCTATATTAAGAAATAACCGAATAGACAATCTCTACTTGTCAAAGAAACTAAAAACAACGTGAGATGGTCAGTATTTACAGTCCTGAAGAAATATGTGTGACCAAATGCAGAGATAAACGAGATATATACATGATATATTCAGAATTTCGTTGTCAGAGGGTTAGAATTAGATCAAGAAGAGGATTGATATTTAAAAGAGTTAATTGATTAATATAATAAAAATAAATGTGGTATACACTTACGTGAACAAATGCTGAGCTACTATTCATGTGAACATATAACATATTTCTTATATAACAGTGGATATCAAAAGAAGATTTCCCTTTGCGATTTTAAACTTTCAGTCAATGGGAGTCTTTAAGGACCAAATTCCAAGTACCTACCTATTAAAAAACTGGTAGTCCACCATTTATATTAAAATTTTCCAAAAACTGTTTTAAGAAAAACTAGTTAAGCGCAATACATGATGTCGTATCCTGTTGGCATCACTTAGCCTCTCCTACTCAATTCCTATCTTCACCTCCACGCTGGTACACACCGGTAACCTGAGCAACCCCACTGGAGACTGGGTAACCAACCCCAGTGGATGGTGGGGTCAGGGCAGACGAAGAAGGGAGCCTTGGTCCTCCGATGAAAAGGGGGTTGAGCGAAGGGTTAACAACCCTTCCTTGTAGAACTCAATTGTTGCGAATACAATGGCTAATGAAACAAACGGACGGATCTCATAACAACGAACTCAGCACAGAAAAATGGACATGATTATGGATTTAAAATTTAGAACCCGGAACGTGCGAACCTTCTTAAAGGCAGGAGCTATGATAAGTATGGCAGAAGAACTTGAAAAATACGGAGTTGAAATATTGGCACTGCAGGAAATCAGATGGAAGAGCCAGGAGAAATTCATAAGAATAAATTCTCACTATACTACTCCGGAAATGAAATGAGACAAGGTGAAAGAGGAGTAGGGTTTATAATAACCAAAAAACTGCGGAAAGCCATTATCGCATTTACACCAATATCAGATAGAATTTGCACCATAAGATTTAAAGGTAAATTTCATAACGTGACAATGGTTAATGTATATGCACCGACGGAAGAGGCTGATGAAGAAGACGTTGAAAGATTCTATGGAGAACTACAGGATGTATGTGATAAAATCCAAAGACACGATGCTGTTAAAACGTTAGGCGATTTTAATGCTAAACTGGGGAAAGAAGAAACGTTTGCAAATATATTTGGGAAACACAGTTTGCACACTGAAACCAGTCAAAATGGACTCAGGGTGACACAGTCCGGAGCAGCAAATAATTACGTAGTTGTCAGTACTAACTTTCAGAGAAAAGATATCCATAAAGGAACATGGAAAATACCAGGAACTAAGGAAGCAAATTAAATTGACCATATACTCATCTCAAAAAGATGGGCAACAGACATAACTAATGTCAGAACGTATTGCGGGGCGAACTCTGACTCAGATCACTATCTTGTAGGGGCAAAATTACGGTAGAAAATAGCGACAGTAGCAAAAGGGAAAAATATTCAAATCAAAAAATGGAATGTCGAAGAATTCAAAAGCGCAACAAAGAGACAAGATTACAGAAATGCTCTCCAAATAAAACTCAACTGAACTAGAGAGGAAGATACTGCAGAGGAGGAATTTAGACAATTAGAAACAATTATAACAGAGTCAGCAGAGAAAACTGCCAAAAGGCAAAGAAATGCGGAATGGTATGATGATGAATGCAGAACTGCAGTAGAGGAAAAAAGGCAAGCTAGGCTTAACCAACTTCAAAGAAACACAAGAAATAGCAGTGAGATTTATAACGAAAAAAGAATACAAGCGACTAGAATATGCAGAAGAAAGAAAAAGGAGGCTATGAAAAAACAAGTATAAGGAATCGTAAAGCATAACAACAGACGCGAAAGCAGAAAATTCTATAAATGCATAAAAGAAAGCACACAGTCATTTAGACCAAAACTAACGATATGCAAAGACAAGGACCGAGAACTACTAACAAATAAGCAAAAAATTATAATGAGATGGAAACAATATTTCGAAGAAAATCTAAATGCAGACAACGAAAATGATCAGAACGAGACAAAATATTATACGGCGGAGCTGCACATCGAAAATCCGAGTTATGAATAATATTATATAAGTAGTTCAGATAATAAATAAAGTAAAAAACAATAAAGCACCAGGAACGGACGGAATTTTGGCAGAATTATTAAAGCATGGAGGATCCGAACTCTGGGAAAGAATCCATTACCTAATAACATTAATATGGACGAAGGAGCAAATGCCAGAGGAATGGACAGTTGGCCTCATACAGCCAATATATAAAAAAGGAGATAAGAGGGAATGCCAGAATTATAGGCCAATTACATTGCTAAGTAATATACAAAATTCTTTCTGGTATAATCTACAATAGATTATTAGAATACTCCGAAAATATAATTGGTGATTATCAAAATGGATTCAGACCAAAAAAGACACTACAGATAACATATTCATACTAAGAACGATACAAGAAAAAGCTTATGAATACGACATGGACCTATATACTATGTATATAGACTTTAAACAATCTTTTGATAGTGTGACAAGAGACAGAATGCTGGAAGACCTGTATAATCTAGGTATACCTAAGCAATACATCAGCTTCATAAAAATGACGTTGCAGGGTTCAAAAGCCGCAGTCAGAGTAGATGGAGAACTGACTCCCCTGTTTAACATCAACATGGGAGTAAGACAGGGAGATGCCCTATCAACCATGCTATTCAACCAAGTTCTTGAGGCAGTCATCAGAAAAACCAATATAACCGGCCATATAAACACCAAATTAGTACAAATTACTGCATATGCAGACGATATAGCCATCATTAGTAGGAATAAGCCACGACTAATGGAAGTGTTTAAACAAATTGATCCTGAAGCAAGAAAAAGAGGTCTCAAAATAAACGAAGCAAAAACGAAGTATATGACAGTCAAAAGAATAACTGACAATGAAAATAATATCACAATAGACAACTATACTATCGAACGAGTGGATGCCTTTACATATCTCGGCACAGAAATCAATCAGAAAAACTCCGTAAGTAGCGAAATTAATGCACGTATTTCCAGCGGAAATCGTACATACTATGCTAATAAAAGATTGATGACATCGAAATTATTAGACAAAAGAACCAAAATGACTATCTACAGAACACTGATTAGACCCGTAGTAACCTATGGATGTGAAACTTGGGTAATGGCGAAAAAAGATGAAGCCCAACTCAGGACATTCGAGAGAAAAATACTGAGAAAAGTATAAGGTCCGGTACAAGAAGAAGATGGCACATGGAGAATCAGAAGAAACGACGAGGTTAATGAGTTAAATGAAGATTATGACATTGTAAGATTTGTGAAAAGTCAAAGACTGTCATGGCTGGGACATGTGCAGAGACAAAACGATGCAAAAACAACAAAGAAAATGTTACAATGGAAGCCCATAGAAAGGCGAAAAAAAGGAAGGCCCAGAACGAGATGGTTGGATGACGTGGAAGACGACCTGAAAACAATCAACATAAGACAATGGAGAAGAAGGGCACAAGAGAGATCTGAATGAAAGGACATAGCCAGACAGGCAAAGACCCGTCCAGGGTTATGATGCCAAAAGAAGAAGAAGAAGAAGGTGCTGCAAATTAGTATCAGTTATTCATTCTAATGTAAAAAGTTTTTTATTATTATTTTTTTATTTTTCTTTAAGTATTTTTAACTTTTAAAGCAACATTTCCACAAATTTTATTATAGTAAATAAAAAATTATACATTTACATAGTTATTTATTATTTTAATAGAAAACAAATAAACATGAACAGTGCACTGGTAGCATAATATATTTTAAATTTAATTTGAAACAAAAAAAATTATATTCTACATAAACAAACAAAATTTAACCAAAAATTAATACTAATTTTAAAAAACTAACCGTCTGTACATCAACATATTTTATTGGAGACGAACGTTTTTCTCGTATTTGTCAATTTTACAAGAATAATACAAGTATTACTCATCTGTTGCTGCCAGCGGCAAAATTCGTTTCGATCGTTCATTCATAATTTTTCACAATTCTCTGGGAAAAATTACCTGCTAAATAAATATACAACCAAACCATAATAATAAATCCGAGAACCCTAAAAACCGGTCTGTAAGGTTGAATGTCGGTCGGTGAACTATACTAAAACGGATCGATATGTATGTATCTATGTTTCAAATAAATATATATATTTTGGCAACATCTCGTGATTCTGTATTGACGCAAGACACAATGATTTGACCTATAGGGAGTTAAAATGTCTGTTGAGTGTAAAAAAATAAATATATAAAAAAATCGATATATTAAAAAACTGACAACAATGTCAAGCCTAAAAAGATACACTAAACGAATATACATGACTTATAATTTGAATATGATAGTATTTCTGGGTGATGCTAAATTACTGCAACGTGAAAAGAGTTCGAAATGATGGTGGGATGTATATATATATATATATATATATATATATATATATATATATATATATATATATATATATATATATTAAATATGAAAATTAAAAACGCCGCACAATCAATTCAATGACTATACATTATATTCAAGGGGTGAGCTGCTCTAAGGTTTTATTTGTGAAGGCCATGGTCTGCAGTCCATATGTAGTTACAGACAAGATACATTTGTCATAAACTCTACGTTTAGACACATTGGTATATCTTTATTCTTCAAAATAAAGCTTAATTTGCCGAAAGCTCCCCAAGACAGTTGTATGCGTCTTTTTATTTCGGCTAGTTGATTTTCTTTGCCGATTTTAATGGTATGTCCAAGATATATATAGTGATCTACATTTTCAAGACTAACGTTGTCAATAACAAGATTAGTTTGTAAATTACTCATTATTTTTGTTTTCTGAAGGTTCATTTTGAAAACTATTTTATTTGACTGCTGGTTTAATTCCTTCAACATTTGCTCCATATCCTTGATATCTGTACTAAATAATACTATGTCATCCGCAAACCTCAAATGACTCAAACGTACACCATTAATGTTAAGACCTTTTTCCTCCCAGTCAAGCTGTTTGAATACATTTTCCAATGCTAAGGTAAAAAGCTTTGGTGAAATAGTATCACCTTGTCTAATACCTTTATCAAGGCGCATTTTTTCAGTTTTTTTCGTCTTCATTGATTTTGGTGTGGAATGTGACCTGTTCATAAATGTTTTTAATAAGTGTAGTGTACCGTGAGTCTATTAGAGCCTTGTGAAAGTCGACAAATGCCATATGTAAAGGTACATTATATTCTGTGGTTTTTTCTACTAGTGTTCTGATGGTTTGTAAGTGATCATTAGTACCAAACCCTTTTCTAAATCCCGCCTGTTCAACCGGTTGATATAAGTCAAGTTTTTGTGTTATGCGGTTGGTTGTTATTCTTGTTAACAATTTGTATAAGTGTGACAACAAACTTATAGGTCTGTAGTTTTCAATATTAGTAGTGTCTCCTTTCTTGTGTAAAAGTATTATTTCGGCGTTTTCCCATAGGCTGGGTATTGTTTTTTCTGTTAGACACTTATTCAGTAAGACTTCCACAACTTCTACAACGATGTTGCCGCCCATTTTTAACATTTCAGACGTTATACGATCCTCGCCAGAAGCTTTTTTGTTTTTCATTTGCTGTAAGGCATGTCTAATTTCCGAAGAGGTTATTTTAGGGAGGGATTCCGAGCCGACGTTTAGAATTGTTCTGTGGTCTGTTTCGGGGTTCTGTATAGTAGATGTATAAAGATTCTTAAAGAACGTTTGTATTTCCTTGATCTTTGAGTTTTTTCGGTCACCGTATTCCCCTGTTGATTTTTGATTTTAGTTATCTTTGATTTTGCTTTAGTTAAATTTGATTTCAATACTCTCATGTTTTTATTATTTTTGATGGTTTGCAATATTTGTTTTGTTTTATAAGCCCACAAGTCTGACCTTATGCTCTTTTTAACTTTATTGTTGATAGCTTTATACTCTGGTAATTCTTTCGATGTTCTTCTTCTTTCTTCACTTAAATTAAGTGTTGTTTGTTTCAGTTTCGTTTTTCTGGGATTTTTATTTTTATCACAGATCTTTTTTGCAGTTGTTGTTAAGTCATTCGTTAATTTTTGTGTTATTTCATTTATATCTTTCGTGTTGAATACTGGTAGAGGTCCTAGTTTCTTTTTTAGTTCACTTTGATATTCCTCTTGATTCATTTCGAGTGCTTCTATGTTTGGCAATTTATCCTGTGTTAATAATTTTCTTCTATCTAATTTCGTATTTATTTCTATTCGCGTCCTAACTAATCGATGATCACTACCAGTGTTGAAAGAATTTAGTACAGTAAGATCTTTAGCAATGTTTTTGAAGTTAGAGAGTATAAAGTCAAATTAATTTTTTACTTTGCCATCTGGGCTTAACCACGTCCATTTTCTCTGCATCTGTTTCTTGTAGAAGGTATTTAAGCAGAATAGTTTTTCTTTGCTGAGGAAATTTACGAGCATATCTCCTCTGTGATTTCTACTTCCCAGTCCAAAATTTCCAATATATTCGTTGTCGTTGTTATTTTCGTTCTTTCCTATTTTAGCGTTGAAATCTCCTGTAATTATTACGTAATATGTTTTCTCTAGGTTTCTGGCTCTTGTAATGTCTTCATAAAGTTGTTCTACCTCTTCATCATCTGTAGAAGAAGTTGGTGCATAACAGTGAATGACGGATAACAGTGGATAACGCACTGTACTCACCGATATTGTTATTTTTGGTGTATAAAAACTAATACTTAATACACACACACACACACTGCGTTAAGAATTATTGTTAATAGTATATTACATAACGAGAGTTGTAAGAAGCTTATTACATGCGAGTAAAAAAGTTGCGCGCGAGCCGCGTAGCGGCGAGCGCAGTAATTTTACAAGCATGTAATAAGCTTACAACTCAAGTTGTGTACTATACTTTTTCTACCATTATTTTGTTTATAAAAATAAAAATTAAATTACCACTATATTTACACTGACAGATTAATAATTTTTAACCTGTCAAAACAACGCCTGTTAATTCGTTTCCATGGCAACTCGACCAACTGACTTACAAGGCGTATGTGATATTACACATTTTTATAGAACTGAAGCGTAATTTTTTTTATTACGTGCTAGTCATTACGTGTCAGTATCTGTTATGATGCATTTACTTAGCATCCAAATAGTAGGTAATATACAATTTACTAGTAAGAGAGTAGAAAAAGTTCTTTTACATTTACTAATTACAGGCATAACCCCTTCAAAAGAACATTGAAAATAATATCTTCCAGGTATATTTATTTCATATTTTTTGCCCCATTAAATTTTATATTTCCTTTATTCCTCCAATTTGTTATTACCTAAATGACAAGGCTCAAATATAAAAATACCGTTTTACAAATAACCCAGGGAAGTCAGAACAAAAACGTGACTTCATTATTTTATTGCCCTTCTTCCATTATATTTGGGGTTTTTAGATTACACATACACATGGCAATTCCTTCAGATATTAAGCTGGAGTTTTTGTTATTAGGTCACATATATTTCACAATACTGTTATATTAACTAATCAATAATGATATTAGAACCATCGTTTTCCTAAATATTAGTCGCATTTAAAAATAATATCCATACTTAAAACATTCTTTTCCAAAAATTCTTTATTTATATATAAAAGAGAAAAGATTCAAATATCTTGTCTATAGTAAACTCTAAAAAACTTCTTAATTTTGTGTTTTAAATTTTAGTTCGGAAGCTGTTTAATTTTTTTATAATGTATTATAGTCCATTGAAAAGTTATATTAAGATTACATTTTTGAGGGAACGCAATTTTATTTATTAATGTGTGAAGGTGGTTCGTAGTAGTTTAAGTTATAGTTTGTGGGGTCGCCACCATTTTCCCCCACCGTCGAATTGAAAAAATATTGGCAAAGTGTTTTCGCACTGTATTTCGTTAATAAGCAATCCTGTAAAAAACATTTTTTAAAACAAAAACTTTTAGAAAACATGCTTTGTAGAACATTTTCTACAACTCTGATTACTTTTTATTGTGAAATTGAAACTAAAAAATCAAATAAAAGTAACTAAAAATTTTTTTTAGTTATTTTTATTTTTTTAACAAATTTTCTTTTTAATAATATCTTTTTTTGGTCAGATCGAAGGACACAACTGGAAGCAAGTGACGCAAAATAGAAGACACTGGAATGATTTGTGGGAGGCTCTTGTCCAAAATTGGATAACTTAAGGCTGAAAAAGAAGAAGAAGTATTAAGAATTAATTAATCCTAGATTTAATATTCCAACATTCTCATATAAAATAATAGGATTAGATCTACAATCTACCCCGTGATTGGAGCAAATGGTCATAATCCTAGGGGCAGGTTGGCATATACATAGGTATAGAACATAACTACAGTTGAAAAAGATGCAACGGAACACTAATAATAGGTATGTATATAAAATAAAAGAAGCCAAAATATATCGGTAAATGTATTCAGTAAGAAGGCATGAATTCAAAAAACTCAATTTTTTTTTTAATTATTATAATAATTAGAAATATTGTTAGTATTCATCACAATTGCAGTTTTGATATCTATATGGCACAATATTGTCATTGGTACATTTAAAATGTGCTGAAAAGTTGCACTTAATGCATTCGATCCACTGTTGTCCAGGACGACTATTGGACTGTGACTATTGGAATTTGGCAGTTAATATTGTAGGGCAAATAGAATGTGAATTAACCTGAGTTGGTGGAATAACTTGAATCGGCATGAGTGGAGGCGCATCATACTGCTCCAAAGACAGATTTAAATCAGGTAGAGGATGGTTAATTGGCACAGTAACTTCATTTGGTTCTGATGGAGATTGATTATTAAGTGCAGTAGTTTAAATTCGTTAACCTGTAGCAAAAGCAGCCATTAACTCGTCAGAAGGTTATCTATCCGAACCAAATGGACTTATTGCAGATACTTGAAAGCCAGTCATAATATTCTTTGGAGTAATTTCATTAGGTAAAGCTAACTTTACCCCTTGAATATAATGTATAGTCATTGAATTGATTGTGCGGCGTTTTTAATTTTCATATTTAATATATATATATATATATATATATATTATATATATATATATATATATATATATATGTATACATATATATATATATATATATATATATATTATATATATATATATATATATATATATATATATTAAATATGAAAATTAAAAACGCCGCACAATCAATTCAATGACTATACATTATATTCAAGGGGTAAAGTTAGCTTTACCTAATGAAATTACTCCAAAGAATATTATGACTGGCTTTCAAGTATCTGCAATAAGTCCATTTGGTTCGGATAGATAACCTTCTGACGAGTTAATGGCTGGTTTTGCTACAGGTTAACGAATTTAAACTACTGCACTTAATAATCAATCTCCATCAGAACCAAATGAAGTTACTGTGCCAATTAACCATCCTCTACCTGATTTAAATCTGTCTTTGGAGCAGTATGATGCGCCTCCACTCATGCCGATTCAAGTTATTCCACCAACTCAGGTTAATTCACATTCTATTTGCCCTACAATATTAACTGCCAAATTCCAATAGTCACAGTCTAATAGTCGTCCTGGACAACAGTGGATCGAATGCATTAAGTGCAACTTTTCAGCACATTTTAAATGTACCAATGACAATATTGTGCCATATAGATATCAAAACTGCAATTGTGATGAATACTAACAATATTTCTAATTATTATAATAATTAAAAAAAAATTGAGTTTTTTGAATTCATGCCTTCTTACTGAATACATTTACCGATATATTTTTGGCTTCTTTTATTTTATATACATACCTATTATTAGTGTTCCGTTGCATCTTTTTCAACTGTAGTTATGTTCTATACCTATGTATATGCCAACCTGCCCCTAGGATTATGACCATTTGCTCCAATCACGGGGTAGATTGTAGATCTAATCTTATTATTTTATATGAGAATGTTGGAATATTAAATCTGGGATTAATTAATTCTTAATACTTCTTCTTCTTTTTCAGCCTTAAGTTATCCAATTTTGGACAAGAGCCTCCCACAAATCATTCCAGTGTCTTCTATTTTGCGTCACTTGCTTCCAGTTGTGTCCTTCGATCTGACCAAAAAAAGATATTATTAAAAAGAAAATTTGTTAAAAAAATAAAAATAACTAAAAAAAATTTTTAGTTACTTTTATTTGATTTTTTAGTTTCAATTTCACAATAAAAAGTAATCAGAGTTGTAGAAAATGTTCTACAAAGCATGTTTTCTAAAAGTTTTTTGTTTTAAAAAATGTTTTTTACAGGATTGCTTATTAACGAAATACAGTGCGAAAACACTTTGCCAATATTTTTCCAATTCGACGGTGGGGGAAAATGGTGGCGACCCCACAAACTATAACTTAAACTACTACGAACCACCTTCACACATTAATAAATAAAATTGCGTTCCCTCAAAAATGTAATCTTAATATAACTTTTCAATGGACTATAATACATTATAAAAAAATTAAACAGCTTCCGAACTAAAATTTAAAACACAAAATTAAGAAGTTTTTTAGAGTTTACTATAGACAAGATATTTGAATCTTTTCTCTTTTATATATAAATAAACAATTTTTGGAAGAGAATATTGCAAGTATTGATATTATTTTTAAATGCGACTAATATTTAGGAAAACGATGGTTCTAATATCATTATTGATTAGTTAATATAACAGTATTGTGAAATATATGTGACCTAATAACAAAAACTCCAGCTTAATATCTGAAGGAATTGCCATGTGTAATCTAAAAACCCCAAATATAATGGAAGAAGGGCAATAAAATAATGAAGTCACGTTTTTGTTCTGACTTCCCTGGGTTATTTGTAAAACGGTATTTTTATATTTGAGCCTTGTCATTTAGGTAATAACAAATTGGAGGAATAAAGGAAATATAAAATTTAATGGGGCAAAAAATATGAAATAAATATACCTGGAAGATATTATTTTCAATGTTCTTTTGAAGGGGTTATGCCTGTAATTAGTAAATGTAAAAGAACTTTAACAATAATTCTTAACGCAGTGTGTGTGTGTGTGTGTGTATTAAGTATTAGTTTTTATACACCAAAAATAACAATATCGGTGAGTACAGTGCGTTATCCACTGTTATACGTCATTCACTGTTATGCACCAACTTCTTCTACAGATGATGAAGAGGTAGAACAACTTTATGAAGACATTACAAGAGCCAGAAACCTAGAGAAAACATATTACGTAATAATTACAGGAGATTTCAACGCTAAAATAGGAAAGAACGAAAATAACAACGACAACGAATATATTGGAAATTTTGGACTGGGAAGTAGAAATCACAGAGGAGATATGCTCGTAAATTTCCTCAGCAAAGAAAAACTATTCTGCTTAAATACCTTCTACAAGAAACAGATGCAGAGAAAATGGACGTGGTTAAGCCCAGATGGCAAAGTAAAAAATTAATTTGACTTTATACTCTCTAACTTCAAAAACATTGCTAAAGATCTTACTGTACTAAATTCTTTCAACACTGGTAGTGATCATCGATTAGTTAGGACGCGAATAGAAATAAATACGAAATTAGATAGAAGAAAATTATTAACACAGGATAAATTGCCAAACATAGAAGCACTCGAAATGAATCAAGAGGAATATCAAAGTGAACTAAAAAAGAAACTAGGACCTCTACCAGTATTCAACACGACAGATATAAATGAAATAAGACAAAAATTAACGAGTGACATAACATCAACTTCAAAAAAGATCTGTGATAAAAATAAAAATCCCAGAAAAACGAAACTGAAACAAACAACACTTAATTTAATGGAAGAAAGAAGAAGAACATCGAAAGAATTACCAGAGTATAAAGCTATCAACAATAAAGTTAAAAAGAGCATAAGGTCAGACTTGCGAGCTTATAAAACAAAACAAATATTGCAAACCATCGAAAACAATAGAAACATGAGAGTATTGAAATCAAATTTAACTAAAGGAAAATCAAAGATAACTAAAATCAAAAATCAACAGGGGAATACGGTGACCGAAAAAACTCAAATAATCAAGGAAATACAAACGTTCTATAAGAATCTTTATACATCTACTATACAGAACCCCAAAACAGACCAGAGAACAATTCTAAACGTCGCGTCGGCTAGGAAACCCTCCCTAAAATAACCTCTTCGGAAATTAGACATGCCTTACAGCAAATAAAAAACAAAAAAGCTCCTGGCGAGGATCGTATAACGTCTGAAATGTTAAAAATGGGCGGCAACATCGTTGTAGAAGTTGTGGAAGTCTTACTGAATAAGTGTCTAACAGAAAAAAGAATACCCAGCTTGTGGGAAAAACGCCGAAATAATACTTTTACACAAGAAAGGAGACACTACTAATATTGAAAACTACAGACCTATAAGCTTGTTGTCACACTTATACAAATTGGTCACAAGAATAATAACCAACCGCATAACACAAAAACTTGATTTATATCAACCGGTTGAACAAGCGGGATTTAGAAAAGGGTTTGGTACTAATGATCACTTACAAACCATCAGAACACTAGTAGAAAAAAACCATAGAATATAATGTACCTTTACATATGGCATTTATCGACTTTTACAAGGCTCGAATAGACTCACGGTACACTACACTCATTAAAAACATTTATGAACAGGCCAAATTTCACATCAAAATCAATGAAGACGAAAAAACTGAAAAAATGGGCCTTGATAAAGGTATTAGACAAGGTGATACTATTTCACCAAAGCTTTTTACCTTAGCATTGGAAAATGTATTCAAACAGCTTGACTGGGAGGAAAAAGGTCTAAACATTAATGGTGTACGTTTGAGTCATTTGAGGTTTGCGGATGACATAGTATTATTTAGTACAGATATCAAGGATCTGGAGCAAATGTTGAAGGAAATAAACCAGCAGTCAAATAAAATAGGTCTCAAAATGAACCTTCAGAAAACAAAAATAATGAGTAATTTACAAACTAATCTTGTTATTGACAACGTCAGTCTTGAAAATGTAGACCACTATATATATATTTTGGACATACCATTAAAATCGGCAAAGAAAATCAAATAGCCGAAATAAAAAGACGCATACAACTGTCTTGGGGAGCTTTCGGCAAATTAAGCTTTATTTCAAAGAATAAAGATATACCAATGTGTCTAAAACGTAGAGTTTATGACAAATGAAACGTAAAGTTTATGACAAATGTATCTTGCCTGTAACTACATATGGACTGGAGACCATGGCCTTCACAAAGAAAACCTTAGAGCAGCTCAGTACAACCCAAAGAGCAATGGAGAGGGCCATGCTAGGGATTAGTTTGAGAGACAGGATTCGAAATAACGTCATTCGTGAAAGAACAAAAATTACTGATGTCTTAGAACGTATTGCAAGGCTCAAGTGGCAATGGGTCGGACACGTTGCCCGAGATAATCCCGAAAAATGGACACAAAGATTAACAAACTGGAGACCAAGAGGGAACAGGCGAGGAGTAGGCAGACCGCAGAAGAGGTGGACAGACGATATCAAACAAGTCGCGGGCAAGCAGTGGATGAGAATTGCCAAAAGTAGAAATCGATGGAAGCAAATGGAAGAGGCTTATGTCCAGCAGTGGACGAACACAGGCTGAAGAAGAAGAAGAAGAAGAAGACAGTGCGTTAAAGAAAATCTCTGGGAGAGTTAAAATAAGAGACAAACTAGAATTGGTGCAAACGAATAAATGCAGAACTAAGCAGTCCTACGGAAAACTAAAAATTGATCCGGTAGGTCAAGAAGATAATTTGGTTGGATTACTTAGTGAGAACAAACGAGAGACGAAGAGAAAAATAGTATTTTGTATGAATGTAGGAGTCGGACTAACAATAAAATTTTTATTTGATAAATTATATAGTAATCTAAAATATTATTTGGAAAGTCTTAAATTCAATCAGATTCTATTAAAAATACGAATTAAAATTAAATTAAAAACTAGTATTTGTATGAAAATAAATATACACTTTCAGGAAGAAAACTCGACCCGTTTCTCAATTTTATATTTTACTATTTTTTAGAAGTTATACGTTAAATCAAAATATTCTTTCTAAATTACTAAAATACATAACGCAGTTTTGTTTCAGAATGAATTTAAAATAATTAAAATTAATGTTATGTTACGTTTACGTCCCTAATTTGAAGTCTATTTTAGCTCATTCCATAAATAGTTGATTGAGTTTAGATGGACACCTACATTGGATTACTTAAGGCTGAAGAAGAAGAAGAAAAAGTTGTTAGATTAAATAAAATTAAAAACGGAAATTGCCTTGAAAAGATACTTTTGAAACCCTAACAGGTTGTAACGCAGGTTAAAAAATTAAATAAATTAATAAAGTAATAGAAATCGATAAACATGTACACCATAATTAAAAAAAATGTAAAAAACTGAACAGTAATATATACTGTTGAGAGTCTCAAGTACTATTTTGTAGTCTTACACATTTACAAAAACGAAAGTTCTGTGTTGTTTTAAGGAAAACAAGGCAAATTTTAATGAACATCCAATATAAAAGATATATTTGGAACCACACCCCGTTCAACGTAACCCCAATTATTTATACGCAAATAGATAAAAAGTTCCTCTTGCCGTAATTATTTTCGATTCGAGGACGAATCGAAAACCACGCTCCCGTCAGCGCCTACTGATGGATGTCCTGTAATCAACACTTCGTCGGTAAATTTAGAGTTTTCGATTAAATAAAACAAAATTAGAATACCAACAAACGAACAAAAATCGAAAAAAGTGGTAGCCGATAGCAAAATGTGTTCAATTTCAGATAAATTAAAAACTGTTAAATTTAACACTCAACGACGTAAAAACAAGAACAGAGTACCTACAATTATTACTTAAAAAAAATTTAATTGACATAAATAAAATCTATTACTTGTAGAATATTTACATATTTGTGCCAGTAACCAGCTCAGAATTAATAATAATTAAGATAAATATTTGATTTATCAATATTGAGTTTGTAGCTAATATTTTGACAATATTTATTCGATGATGATGAATATAGTGTGTTTGGCATGGAAACTAGTCCTTTTGTCACAGATTTTTAAAAGATTTATGTTACGTTTATCAATTAAAACTTGATTGTTCCAAGTTTATATTATATATCCGGATATATAAATTATTACATATGAGTTTGTATATAGATTTCTGATTCAGTGACAGCAAGTGGGTTATGTTTACTGGAAGTTGCACATTACTTTTAACCAGGTTTTCATAAAACGTAGATGAGAGTGCTTTATTTTTAAAACATCCAATTAGAATGTAATTAATATCACACTGGAAAATATTATCGCAACAACACTTTCCTGATTCTGTAATGTTTAATCTGGTCAGGTGAGCAGAAACAGCTCAGTGACTAGTTTTTAATCTTGTGATAGTTGCTGCTGATCGTTTAAATATATTATAATAGAATATGTGTGGTAATTATGTTAGGGATTGTCATGTAGGATGAATCTTGTAATAACTATTATTTGAACTATTCGCCAATATTTTCCATCTGTCTTGCCAGTTAAAATTTATTTTTTTATTATAAAAATTGATTAGATCGGATACTGTGTAAATATTTTCTTGTATACCTAAATGAATAGAATTCTTAGCGAGTTCGTCTACTATTTTATTACCTTTTATCCCGGTGTGATTGTGGTCCAAATAAATGTTACATTTTTGTTTCTTATTTTTTTTTATTATGTCACATATCAGCTCACATGTCTTATGGTTATAACTCAGTATTAATAAGTCCACTAAGAACTGACTTGTAGTCTGAGATGATCAGAGCATCTTGCAAATTTGCATGCTCTAGCCAATCTAGCTCCTAGGTGGAGGAAGCTTTATTTTAAGTGATCTGTTTTTGGAAGGAATATATACTACAAACCCCACTTTCTCATCGTTCAATTTAGAGCCATCTGTGGAAATTATAGTTTTATTAGTACCTTCACTCATTATGGAGTTCAATAGTTTGTTATTTATTTGATGTGAATCTAATTATTTCGGAAATATAAAATTTGATTTTTTAAAGATCGTATTAAATTCTTATTTATAAAATGGTATAATAAAGTTTGTTGAAAGTGTAACCGGTAAATCATTGGTTTCCAGATAGGGATCCGCTGATGGTGGTGAATTTTTTATTCTCCAATAATTGTTTACTAGATTGTATATGGATTACTCATACGGCATACTTCTTAAGCCGCTTGTTCTAGCCCTTAATTTTAATACATATTGTATTGCTAATAAATTTCTACGATTTTTATAATTTCATTACTTTCAGTAAGTAACAGAGGGTAAGGTGTTGATTTCATAGCACCCAAAGTTAATCTAAAACTTTTAAACTGAATACGATCTATTTTTAGTAAATGTGACGTATTGCTTGCTGATCCATATAACACACATCCGTAATCCAAAATTGATCGCACGTAGGCTCTGTAAAACATCAATGTAACTTTGGGATCAGCACCCCATTTCCTGCAGGTGACACAAAGGAGATTGATGACTTTTTCACACATTTTTTCTACATATTGGGCATGCTTGGACCACAGTTATTTGGGGTCTAGGATTATACCAAGATATTTATACTCAGTGACAACAGGTATATCATATCCTGACAGGTTTAGACTATCAGGCGTACGTATCCTATGTTATGTTAATGTCATAATGGTAGATTTTTCTGGGGATATAGTAAGTTCATGACCTTTAATCCAATTATCCACTAGTTTCACGATGTGTCCCAGGAGCTCCACACAATCATATATGAATCACGGACGGAGTAAATACATATATCATCGGCATACTGCATACAATTTATGGTATCAACAAAAATGCCGTGTATACTTACCGAAAATATGTTGAAGATAATTGGGCTTAATACAGACCCCTGTGGTAATCTTGTATAAGTTAAGACAGTCGTGAGCGCCTTTAAGGTCTAGAAAAATTTATTTTTAGAAAAATTTAGTTGGATATCTGTTGTTAAGTGACTTATTGCATCTAGTGTTCCAAGACCAGATCGAAATCCATATTGATTACTTGGCAAAAGATAATAGTGTTCGACTGTCCAGTTAACACGATTTTTGATAATTCTCTCGAAAGTTTTTGTTATACAAGACAATAGAGAAACGGGTCGATACGAGGAGGAGAGAGTTTTATCTTGTTGGGTTTGATAAAAAGACATTTAATTGTTTCTTTCATTTTGTCAATGTAATTTCCTTTCAAAAGCCATTCATTAAATATTTTTAATTAATAATTTTTTGCCTTATCGAGATGGTGGGTAATTATCGAATAAGTGATAAATCTTTTCTGAACGCAGTAGATTTTTTGATATTTTAATAGCTGCATCCAGTTTTTGGATGTTTATCGGATTTTCTAGTACTTTAAATTTACTGGAATTGCATATTGTTAAGTGCTTTAATGTCAAGTAACTCTTCTATTAGCTCTGTTGAAATTGTTGTCTTTGAATAATAATTTTTGTTAGCCAGTTTATTGACAAATTTCCATATTTTGTTGAGCGGTGTATTTTTATTGATAGTATTTAAAAATAGGGGTATTAGAAAAGTTATGGACCACTGTAGTGGGTTCCAATGTTGAGGTTTTTGGAATTTGTTCGGAAATGAGATTCAATAATTTGCGTTTTTGAGTTTCACTTTTTGATTCGAAAGTATTTAGGGCTGATTGTGTATTTATACGGTCGAAACTATCCCATAATATAGGATTTACATAAAAAGAATGAATATATGACCAGGTATTGAAAATATTGCTATTTTTGACATCTAGTTTTCGTCTAGTGGAATGAATAGCTTCACGGAGAAGCGAAAAACTGGCCTTCCTAGGAATTTGGGAGATAGAAGAAGAAGAAGTGTGGTATTTGAGTTTTAGAAATTTGGGAATGACTTTATGGTCTCGGCAGGCTTTAAGAAAAGGTCAATCACAAAGAAGACGATTCTTACGTAATAGTAAGTTGTTATATGATTTAGTGAGCTGGTAAAATTCCTCCCCGTACAGGCGAATAAAACGTTCCGAAATGTTTGCGCGGTTAGTACAATAAAACTGAAAGCTAAGATTAATATTATTACAAAAATTAATATTAAACTCACCAGTCTTCCGGGTTGAACCGAGTCAATATCCATTTTGCCGAGCTTTCGGCATCCTCTCTGATGCCTTCTTCAGTGCTTCCGAGGTCTCAGTCTCCGGAGCCCCCGACACTACTACACTATTCACTGATCACTGCACTACTACGGCTGGGAACAGAAGACGGTTCATTTATACCGTCCATGATGGCGTGGCCTAGGTAAGAGTTGGAGTGGGGGTTGGCGCGAGAGTTGGCGCTGGGGTTGGAGCGAGAGTTGGCGCGCACATTTCGGACTGTGGGATTTTGATTCGAGGATAGAGGGGAAAGCGATATTTTCTTTATGAGAGGTCTCCAAGTAGAAGGTAACCGTATGGCGTCTTCTGTTTTATTAAGACAATTTGGTCTTTTTTCTATTTCTATGGCTTCTCGAATGATTCTTGGTTTATAGAAGCGGATGGGGGCTATGGTTCTGGAGTTTTCAAAATCAATTTTATGACCTGTATGAAGATGGTGTTGACCGAGAGCTGAAATTGATCAGAATTTCGAACAGAAATGGAATGTTCATAAATCCTATTTTGGATTCTATCATTTGTTTGGCCTATATAGAATCGGGGACAGTCTGCAGAAGGTATTTCATAAACTCCGTGCTGTTCATTTGGAGTATTGTCTTTGATAGATCGGATAAGAGATAGAAGTTTTTGTTGGGGAGTAAATATTGTTTTTATTCATCTTGGTTTCAGAATTCTGTCGATTTTGTCAGTGATATCTTTGATATAAGGAAGAAAAACTTTAGTTGATAAGGGTCTGAGTCTTGGGGTTCAGAATGAGTGGGAGGTTGATGTCTGTGATGTCTACACAAATTTGAGGGTCTTTTTCACAAGAAACGTTGCAAGTTAACTTGCTAGTGGGCCAGTGCCTTTAGGTAATTCTTTACTCTGTTCTTTTTTAGATTTAAGTTTACTTAAAATCATATTTATACCCTTTTTCAAAGTAAAACACTTGCACGTCGCAATTTATATAAAGTGACGTCACTTATATTTAAAATTTTCAGAAAGTCAACCTTAGAGATAAAATTTTTCTAACGCAGCTAATAATACAAAACTCATACGGTACAGCTCGATCTTTCATAGGCGTCAACATAGTGTAATAATCAGAAAAATGTAATCACTATTATATGGGAAATTTTAGAAATTATTAAATATAAATTAAATAACCAAAAACATTTGTTATTATTAATAATAAAAATTTTATAAATTCACTCATTTTAATTAAATATATTAGACAATTATACGTAACTAATACGGAAATACTTCAAATTTTATTGACAGTTAAGCGTGTGGCAAAAGTGTATAAATTGTTGCTGTTTTTTGGAGTAGGAATTTTGTTTATATTTTGATTTCTTACACAAGTTGATCGTAATATAGTATATATTAATAAATTGTATTTAGAAATGCATATTAAATTTAGATTAATAACTTTAAAAACTAATTATTGTTGTGTATTGTGATTGTGATATGCCAAAACAAATAAATGGCGGGAGGTTTTTACTTTTGAAGCCCTAAAAGAGGTAAGTTTAAAATTTACAATATATAATTTTGTATTAAAATGTTTTCTTATGTATTTTAATGTGTTGCAGTAGTCTTAAAACTAAGTGTACTTACTGTTAAAATAATAGTTTGACAAATAGTTGACATTTTAAAAATTCCTCACTTACTAACTATTTTGATGTTCTAGCAAGGCTGTGGGGTTCTGACTACGTAAATCTTGAATGACGTGCAAGCTTTTTTATGTGAAAAATGCTATAGCTAATTCTGCTGAAGTTTTATTGTATTCATCGCCACACTAAATCCCCCAGTAGTAAATTTATTCTTTAACTTGAGAAGTTAAGTAGCTAAATGGGAATGATTTAATTTTATTGGGTCTTGGTCTAACCCACAAAACTTTTGCACGTCTTTTGCACGTGCAAAATACTAGCACGTCTGGAAAACAACATTACTTGACTGTTCAAGAGTTGTGAATATTTAACTATGTTGGGCTTTAAGTTTTTAATTGTCCCTATTATTCCATTATGCTTAATAAACCGTAGTGATTATTATGTTAAGAAAAAATTTCGTTAAAATATTGGAATTTGTCTCGAGGTTGTGACAGGTAGTGTTGAGATTATCTGCGGCATCTTTATCTAACCTATATCGTTCTGCTAAAAGAATCCGTAACAATATTTGTTTTTAAAATACAGTCACATCAATTGGCCATACGTTATCATCTTTATTGCTGTATTCTACTCTAAAACTGTGATAAATAATATATACATTATTTTGTAACAGTCCATTTAAATTCAATATTACAATCCTTTTAAGCGTACTTCATATTAATCATTATGTTTTTGAACGATATTTTCATTTATATGGAAAATAAATTGTTGGAAAATTTCAATACTCGGACAGAAAACTGTAATGGGGATTTAAGTAATCGATTTTGTAATGCATTTGTAATGTTGACAGAAAAATTTGGCTATTATTATTTGTAGAAATTATCAATTTTTGGCTGGCTACATACAACTATAATAAACGAATGTTTTGTTACAGAATAACACGAGTTGCTTTTACAAATTTCTTACTAATTACTAAAACTAAAACATTTTTAAATTTACATATCAATAGTATTATATACGTTAGACCATTAATATTAAACTTTGGACATTCCGGCCAAAACTTGTCAAAATGTAGCAGTCAGACTCAGACTAAAGAAAAAATTAGTATATTAATTATATACCCTACAATTGAAAACGTTGTTTTTTAATTTTACTGCGATAAGAAAAACTTGACTATTCTACCATGATTATCCATGACGATTGAAATAAGTCCTTTACCTACTTTTAAAAATGATATTCATTACTTGATTTCATTCTAATTAGAGTTTCTAATTTTGCACTGAAACTATAACAAAAAAAATCTTTTGATTTGTATTTTTGATTACAATTTTGTATTTTCTTAAACCAGGTACATTATCTGCATCCTGATTCTCGTCCACCTTTCATCTTATTCTCTATTATAAGCTGAACACAATCGTTTATATTATATTGTCTTATAATACAAATTTATTTTTTAGGAACATCATCCTTTTTGTTTTTTTTAAATTATACAATGTACAGGGCACAATGTACAATGTACAATGTACAATGTACAATGTACAATGTACAATGTACAATGTACAATGTACAATGTACAATGTACAATGTACAATGTACAATGTACAATGTACACAATGTACAATGTACAATGTACAATGTACAATGTACAATGTACAATGTACAATGTACAATGTACAATGTACAATGTACAAGGTATACCGAAACAGTTGTTGCGTTCGGAAGTCGGCATCTCTTGATTGTCCTCAGAGAAGAGTTTTGTCTCTCTGCTGTGGTACCTGGTGATTGCCAGCCTCTTCAGAGACTGTCCGAAAAAGGTATATATGCGCAAACTTACACTGATGACGTAGTTAACGCTTTGCGGCCCTTTCCGAGAACGCTGCACAGAGTCGCTCAGGCGAGCCTTGGGCTCGTCGACTAGAGCAGTCACTCGATATTTATAATGAGAAGACTGTTGTGACTCTGTTCACCTGAAAAAGGACCATCGGACCTACCAGGGAACTTACTTTCTATGGTAAAGCTTTATCGGGTTTTAAGTCAGTGAAGTTCTTAAGAGTAATAATCGATTCTAAACTCCTTAACCAAATGGGGTCTACAGCCTAAAATTATGAATTGGATGTACCAATTCATAATATAGCCTACACTGACGTATGCACATTGTGTGGTGGCCTTTGACTACACTGGTTTCAGCTAAGGTCCAGTTGAGTCCCCTCCAGCTATGGACATGCGTCGGTATCTCAGCAGCCATGAAGACCACTTTCACAGCCACTTCGGAGACTCTTTGAGCTAGATGTGCCTCCTCGACATCTTATTGTAGAGCATAAAGCCATGATGGCAGCCTATCTTTAACTGATCTGTATACTGGTTGTGAATGAATAAGCGGATGGACCGTTGTGGCATTTAAAGACAGACCCTCGATTGTTGTCCTGTGCTAATTATGGTACAGGACATCGTGGCCCCCCAATTTTAGTTCTAAACCTTTTTCTTGGTTTAGTTTCCTGACCGAAATAAGTAGATGGAACCTACTAGTAGATTCTAATTTATTGTAGGGGACTAACTGGTTTACGGGTGGGTCTACAATGAAAGTGCGATCAGGTGCTGGAGTATGTAGTAACAAAATATAAATTTAATCTGCACAGACTCTTGGCTTCCATGCATAAATCTTTCAGGTCGAGATATTTGTAATCCTGGTATGTGCTTAGGAGATAATAGATAGGATTTGCTCAGGCAGGACCATCTTTACCTGTCAAGCAGCGCTAAGAACTCAGTTCGAACATGGTTCTTGAGAGCACTTGCTGATGTTGCGCTGACCAATAGAGTTAACTTAGTGTGTGTAGGTACCAGGACACAAAGGCATGGAAGAAAACGAACGGTCTGACGAACTGGCAAGACAGGTTTATTTAGATGCGCAATATATTTAGCATTCAAATTGGTTTATTACTTTGACGTTTTATATAATATATAAAACGTTATTTAATTATGGGAAAAGAAAAAATATTTACTTAAACGACATTATTATCCATTCTATTCCGTGATATCAAATGTCATTAATCAAAATAATGTCAGCAGTCAGAATGCTGTAAGATATTTTATTTAAATAACTAATCGAATTTCATAAATGTAAAGTTTTGAATAATACTCCCACGTTTTATATATTTTTGATCGTTATATTCTGACCTGAGACATCCAAATCCTGCTGAGCGTTGTTAGAAAATATCTCAGCAGGACATTCACCGGGTCTCCCTCGCTATATACTTATCCGAAAATTTATTTTCTCCTGAGGGCGTTGTAACTTCAATAAATTTTCTGCAAGGGATAATATTACGGTCTCTATACAACAAATATATTGCTAATCAATATTGACATTGAAATCCGGTATGTTTGGGATGCCGCTAGGGATTAGGATGTTTGTGTTGGAACTGTACGCACCTAAAGAGGACTATTTTTTGACTCTTGCTACCTCGCTATTAAACGATAAATACAGGTTGCTACATTTAAATATTAAATGTGTTTTTTAAACCAATGAAGTAAACAAATATTGTACATGAAAATGTCACCAAAAAATGTTCAAAGAACCATCTTGCCAAAATATTTTTTTATTAAATATGTTTTTTTTTATTTAAACAAAAATGACCCTTCATCAACTTCTAAGAGTTATTAGCAGGGTCTACAAACAAAAATTACACTAAAGTGTTTAATTTCTTACAATGTATATATGTATAACTTAAATATATTCCATTAAACAGTGTAAAATTTAATGCCTTTCAAATATTTCAGCACTTGGTTGAACTGGCACCTTAGTAGATTCTTCATGTTGGTAGAGAGGTTATTTTTTCTTCTTTCTTGGGTGTATGTTTTGCATTCTAAAAGAATATGTTTCACAGTGTTTTGGATCTTGCAGTTGTGGCAGAAAGGGATCGTTTCTTTACTTATTAAGTGAATATGGGTTGGTACAGTATCTCGTTAATCGTCGTCGAGTTATTATCACTTGTTCACAACGTTTAAGTGGGAGTGGTAAGGTGGAGCGGACAGTTTCTATGACATCTTTTAATTTGTTAAATGTGGAGTTCCAGTTTCGCTGCCATAAGTTGGTAATACGTTTTTTAATGGAGGTTTTATGGTCGTTTCTTGTTATCATATGTGACACAGGCATGCTTTCATCTAGTGCCGTTTTATTCGTAACTTGGTCCACTGCTTTGTTTCCCTTGATTCCCACGTGTAATGGTACCCATAAAAAAGTTAGTTCTATGTTTTTTGTTGATAGTAGTATGAGTTTATTTTTTATAAGCATTATAATTTCATTTGATGGATATGTTTTTGGTAGGGAGGTAGATACATATTCTGTTGTTTGGAATTCTAGATGCAAACAAGACGTTGCGTGGACCAACGGGTGATCCAATTGCCACAGTGTAGAGTGTATTTCAATTAGAAGTAGTCATGTTGTTAATTGAAGTTATTTTTATTTTGTTTCCTGCGTTGAGGCAGGTCCGGTCCTGTCATCCGCCAAAGAACCGGCGTGGATCAGTTCCGAATGGTTCCAAAAAACCAGTTGATAAAACCAGTAGGTTGAACTTGATTTGAATTGTATAGGTTATATTTACTATTGTAATATCTTATTTAAAGTTTTCTTGTTACTCACGTCGGGTTGAGTCAAATGGCATCAACACTGCACTACGAATGGCATAATTATAATTTGTTGATAGTATTTAAGAATATTAAAATTTTGTTACGTATTTTACATTTAAAAATTAAAAAATAACAGAGCGATTTAACATGCCACTGTTAGGGCCGTCTCCATTAAATATGTCTCTTGACAACGAATGCTCATTGACACGATAACTAAAAACAATGTTCACAATATTGGTTAAAATTTTACAACTTTTGGTACTGTCGTTATAATGTATACAAAAATTTTAAATATTTTGTATTAAATTATATAAGTTAAACTCTTTTAACCACTAATATTATGCTATCGTCGGATGGAACTGAAAGTACTGCATTTAAAAAGGACATGTTGGATAGAAAAGCATATAGTTTTACAGTGTTTAAGTGTAATTTGAATGTGATTTTCCCACATTAACCTTGCCAATTTTTCAATACCGATTGATTAAAGAGATATTTAAGGTTTTGATATAGCTCTATTCTTCTGACTGAAATATTGGAGCAAGTAGTATCTTTCGTTGCTTAATCCACTTTTTTATTATCAGCAGCATTTACGTGTAAAGCAACCCAGATTCCAGAGACCCAGGTTCTTAGTGATTAAATTGATGATAGTTAGTGGTTCATAGGACTAGGTGTTTGCTGATTTTTGATGACTTGCGCAGCTTGTACCATTTTCATCCTTTTTGGAATCGGTGTCAAAACAGATTTTGTCAAACTTTTGCGATGTTTATATTTTTATTAAATTCTTGTCAAAGTAGAAGGATGGGAGTTTCCTTTTTATCGTAGCTGCACAAAATAATGTTAACAGTAAGCGGCTTTCTGGTCTATGGCAGGGCATAAAGAGTACAAATAGATCTCATGTTAAAAAAATCTATACTGTTAATTAACTGGTGTAATTTACAGTCAATTTAGCATACCAAACTAAGTATATCTATAGGCACTAATCGTTGTGTCAGCACAAGATTAGCAGCTAGATTTAAGGAGTTAGCAAAACTCTTCATAAACTAATTCAGAAGAAGTCTTGGGTTCCTAATAAAAAAGGGAACTTCACAGGGCTTCAATATGAAGGCTTTCAGATAGGCTAGATCTAAAAACATAAAGGCACATTCAAAGATGTCTGTTTATTTACAAATATTTACACCAGTGGCAGTAAGCAATGAATTTATGTATGCTAATTATCTTTAAACAATTAGCAATAGTTTCTTGTATATGATTTCTCGAGAACAGTCTTTCATTAAACTTTATACCTTTTTTACCTAGCATTTTTGGGTATCTATTACATGAAGAGAAGTTGCTTAGAAGAACATTAGTTGCTTAGTTCGTTGGAGAGACCTGTATTATTCACTAAGCATGCTTAAAAGCATTGTATACTATTAACTCTAACGATCTCCTACTATTTTCTTAAGTAGGACTAATTTTAGTACTGATTTTACATAATACTATGAACGTCTTTTAAACGTGTGAAGTCACTTGGCGACAATATCATCAGAAATGTTCTGTTTTGCATAAAGTTTTGTCAGATTTAGCATGTTTTATCGTTTATCTAGTACTTTTACAAATAAATGTGTGCACTTTTATATAAAATGTATTTCAGAATATTACATTAAAGATAAACTTTTATCGCCAAGTGACGTCATGCGCATCGACGTACAAAATTCAATTGCGAAGTGGTTTTATCTTGGAAGTCATAGTGTCATGCTGATTTCAGTATTAAAAATATTGGTTACGCGAGTCGATTTTGTATTATACTAAATTGCATACGCTCTACCAATTTTGTATCGGAAACCTAACAATGAAGTTTGTTTTATGATAAGAGTAAACAAAACACACAGGTAAATAATGTTGGTCAAAAAAGTTAACATTATGTGAAGTAGCTTTAATTGTAATAATGATGGTTAAGAAAAAATATCATAAAATTTTCAAAAAAAGCGTATGTGGAGAAAAAAAAAATAGATTGAGAGAAGAAGAGGGTTATGCGAGGGATTAAATATGTTGAATGAAAAATTATTAGTAAAAGACCCAACGGAATATAAAAATCTTTTTACGAATGAATAATAATTTGTTTAAAATATTGTTAAAACCAGTTTTTTTAATAACCTCATTTTAGCTATTATTTCTTCATTTTTAGAACAAGAAATTAAAAAATGCTCTAATTTTTAGTACTGAATCGGCGCGTGCATTTTATAATGTAGGTACAATATTTTCAGTACTAAATTGTGTATTAAATTTAGCATAATGGCAAGTAGACCTAACTTCAAAAAACCTCAAAAAAAATTTAATTACGTGTAAGTGGAATCAAGAATGGAATTATTCACAGATAACACTACGGAAAATTAAAGACAATGTTTATCCATGGCTACCTAGAACTCGAAACCGAAAACTGCAAACTATCATTACTCGTCTACGTTTAGGCCGTACAAGATATACGCATTCGTACATTTTTACCAGAGATAATCCCCCAATTGTGACATTTGTGACGAAACAAACAGTGTTAAACATTTTTTAATTGACTCTCTACTTTTTGTAAATGAACGCAACAGGTTTAATATTCCAAACAATATCAATAAACTCTTAGGTACAGACTTTAATTATGTTGATTTGGGAAAATATTTAAAACGTATAGGATTATATTATAAAATTGAAACTATTAGAAGTGTACACCTACACTGTATTCACGCTAATTACCTAATGGTGGATGCGGTAAACTTTTTCAATAAAAAAAGTTCTAATTCTTAAATATAACATACATCTTAAAAAAATCTGTGGCAAATGGACATGTTTTAATGCTAGTTTTAATACAAAACACATTATCATCATCATCATCATTATTATTGTTAAATTTTTAATATACTACCCGAACATTTTTTCTCTATAAAAGTACCTAATTAAATATTTTTCATGGCAATAAAAAATAATGTGGGTAGTAAACACGGAAAAAATCCGTTATGTTTTTTTTTAATATTAACGTCACAAAAGTTTTATGATTATTATGAGTATTAAAATTTTGTAGTACGTCTTTGTGTTTTGCAGCTCCATTATTTCTTTCATTGGGACCATTATGTGAAAGAATGTCTAATTCCAAAAGCGGTTTTATTTTTGTCTGTCTAGAAATAATGAAGAATGGCACTCTAAAACGAACATTAAAGACCCAATCGAATTCGATAAACTTTTGACGGAGTGATTTAAACGCAATTTCCGAAAATTAAAATGTTTTAAAATTGGAATTTCGCGCTAATGATATTTTAAATCGTCGTGACGTAAAAAGAACATTCAACATGTTCCGTTTTAAAACATTTCATGTATTTTTCTTAAATCTAAAATTACCAGGGAAACCAAGCTAATAATAATTTATTATCCTCGTGAATTTGATAATTAACCGTAAAATAGAAAAGATATTATTAATTGAAAATAAATATTTCTATTACAACAAAATAAAAGAATAAAGACCAACAATAATTTAATAGGTACAGGCAAGTTGAGTCTGCGACGAAGCTCAATTACACAGTTGAAAAACATCAAACAACTACTGTCAAAACCTATAGACGCATTTCAAAGTTTTTCCTAAAAATTTAAATATTTAAACGATTATTTCTTAAATTCTGAACGTGTAAATAGTAAATTGTATTAGTAAATATTTGGATTGTAAATTTACTAAATTTTGGACATATCATCATAAAGTTATAGTGTATTTGAAACTGCTGTAAACTCTTGCCTACGAGTAAGCGTAAAGGTATTATTTAATATCTGACAATAATTGTTGCATTGAACCGTTTATTTTGTTTATCTTTGAACTTTTTTGTACTCATTAGTGAAACACTAATATTTTTCAAATCGCCATTCGCTTTACGACAACGACATAGTGTGTTGTTATCTAGATACTGGCCAATAATGACAACCATTATGGATAATCCTAAACCTGTTGTTTTTGACTACAAGGGCAACAAAATTGAGCAAACTGCTTCAAACGTATCTTCATAATGTTAACGAATGACTGAGAAAACAATACACATACAACTTCATACGTTGCTGCAGCCAAAACAAGACCTAAACCTATTTTTCAAAAAAAGAACAATTAATTATCATACATTCTCATACCAATCTTGTGCTATTGGACTAGGTTAAAGCAGTTGGAAACATCGTTGATTTCAAAAATGTTTGTTTTGCATCGAAAATATCAAACAACCGAGTGTGTATCTACTTATCAAGAACCGAACTTCTAGACTAGCTTATATTAGGGCATTCCACTGTAACTGTAAATTCCGTTAAGCTGAGTATAAGAAGACTAATTTTTTTAGCTAAGAGAATATTAATATCAAATGTCTGTCCATCCACACCTAATGAGGTCATAGAATAGACAATTAAAGATTTCGGACTTGAAATGGTGAACTCATTTGGCAACGGCAACCCAATAATCCTAGATCTGTAAATTACTACAGATATACAGGTCCTGTTGGACGATATGTATAAGATCTTCTTTAACAGAAAGATCTGTTAAGGGTAGAGTTACTAGAACAATAACACAATTAAAGAAATATTTAACCACAGATAATAGCAACGCTATTATCACAATCATCAACTGACAATGATTCTCAGATACATCACAAAAGTTCCAAAAATCTATCTTTTAATTACTTAGTTACTTTTCAAATTAATTCAATGGAATTGTGACGGATTCTGTCCGAGATATGAAAGAATCCAACAATTGATCGCAGAAACAGAAGCAGATTTTATATGTTTATAAGAGACAAACTTTTAAGATACCAAAATTGGACAAGTTAAAAATTACGAAGGTTACCATTGTCTACGAACGGATTTTCTGAGAGCTAGTGGCGGCACCTCAATTTTTGTTTCCAGAGATCTGTTTTCTACACATCACATACTCACTACTGGCATTGAAGCAATCGCAGTCTCCATCTGGTGGCCCAGCAAAATTACAGTATGTAGCATTTACGTAGCACCTAATTACAAACTTTCAGAAGAGGAACTGTATGATCTAATCCATCAACTCTTCACTCCTTATCTTCTTGTATGTGATGTCAATGCACATAATATTATGTGGGGCTCTAATAAGACATTTGGAAGGGAAAAAGTCATTGAAAATGTATTAAATTGTTTAAGCACTTGCCTAACAAATACCGGATCAAGTACATACTGCAATACACCTTCTGGCATATTTTGAGCAATTGATTTAAGCTTTTCTGACCCAAAGTCATCATCTCCATTAAACTTGCATGTCCTCGACAGTCTCTTTGATAGCAATATCTTTCAAATTCTGATTTCAAATAGCTATAATAAATCTAGCAAATCTACAATGTACCCAAATGGCTAACCGCCAATGAAGATTGGATTGGCTTGTGCTCGTATCTCAAAAAAAAACTTTCACTTCTGTCTCTTTCTGATGACGTAGACGAATCTCTGAACCTTCTAATCCACTGCATTATCTCTGCAGCTGAACTACATATTGGCAAAACTTCTACCACCTTTACACGGAAGAAAGTACCATGGTGGAATAAGGATTGTGAACATGCAGTTCGCCAATGCAAAAAAGCAATAAACAGATATCGAAGAACTTAAAATAACGAAGATTTTGTGCAATTTACTAAACTAAAGTCCAGAGCAAAATGCGTGCTAAAAGAAAACAAAAAAAATTCATGGAGAGAATATACTTCATCACTAAAAACAACCAACACACCTTCTACCCAATTATGGACGGAAATACGACAAATGCAGGGCCGTAAGACAAGTTTTGGTATTCAAAGTATAAGTTATTAAAACCTCGTTATCAATGACACACAACGCATTGCCAATTTTACGTTTGAACAAAAATACAAAAGACAATACTCTCCTAACATATATCACGCACATTAACTGGAAAGGCCTCCACAATAAAAACTGTACAAGAAATCGATCCTATAACCATTTACCTTAGAGGAACTCGATTTGTGTAAAAACACAGCCTCTGGTCCAGATGATATTCCTTTTATATTATTAAAGAAATTATCGACTCCTTGCATCATTGTTTTATTAAAATTTACAGTTATACTTTTCCTAAGTGGTAGAGAAAATCCTATATTATACCAATTGAAAAAGTTCACAACCAAAAACAAAGTTTATCTAATTTATACAAACCAATATCGCTGACGTGCATCATGTGCAAATTAATGGAGAACATGGTAAACAAAAGATTGGTCTGGTTTTAAAAAAATAGAGTTATTTTACCGGCACAATCCGGTTTTAGATCTCATCGTTCTACATCAGATAATTTAGTAATTTTACAATCACATATTTTCGACTCTATGGTCTGTAAACAGGATTTATTAGAAGCCTTTTTTGATGTAGAAGGAGCCTTGGACACTGTTGAAAAATCTGTAATACTCCAAAATTTTCAACAATGTGGACATGGTGGAAACATATACTACTTTGTGCAGAATTTTTTAGATAATTGAACTTTTAAAGTAATTTTAAACGGAAAGCTGTCACTTACTCATATTCAACATAATGGAGTGTCACAAGGTTCTGTTATAAACACAACTCTATTAAGTTTGGCGATTAATGATGTAAGTAAAAGTATTCATCTTCCATTTAAACACGCATTATACGCTAATGACCTTGTACCCTTTTACAGAGGAAAAATACCGAAACAACCTGTCGACTAAAGCAAACAGCCATTGATAATATAGAAAAGTGGTTGAGGCATATTGGGCTTTCCTTCTCATTTTAAAAAACAAAAATCATGAAATTTAGCAGAAAAACGACCAAAGATAATCCAATTTTGACATACAACGGAGTATTACTAGATGTTATTGATCATCATAAAGTCTTAGGGCTGATCTTCGACTCCAGATTTACTTGAAATACACACATACAGAAAACGAAAGGCAACTATTTAAAAAATATTAATATCCTAAAAAGTTTAGCACATTTTCAATGGGGAGCCGACAAAGAGGTATTGCTTACAGTTTACAGATCCATTATTCGCTCCAAAATAGACTATGTTAGTTTTGTCTATATGTCTGCCTCCAAGTCACATCTAAAAGCTCTTGACTCCGTACACAATACGGATTTTAGGATCTGCTTAGGTGCCTTCAGATTTAGCCTAGCTCAAAGTTTGTACTGTGAAGGTAACGAACCACTAGTCTGGTTAAGGAGACAACATCTTCTTTTGTCATATGCAGCTAGCTTATAGCTACTTATACAACCAAATAGTCTCATTCAATATTCTCAGACCACTAGAGCTGCACAACCCCTCTCATGTATACTAAATTCTATTATCGACGGTTTTTGATCTTTCTGCAACTTCACTCTTTCATATCTCTACACATCCTCCGTGGCATAAGCAACTTCCGAATGTCAACACCTCCCTTTACTCTTTCAATAAACCTAATACTCCTAAAGCTATAATTAAACAATTGTTCCTAGACATGCTTAATCGAGATCAGTTTCATAAAGTTTTTTATCCAGATGTCTCTAAAAATGATGTAGGGGTGGGTAGTGCTGTTGTTTCCTCTTTCAGCACTACAAAACTAATTAGACTTTCTTTCGTTTATAGTGTATACACTGCAGAACTATACGGTATCGTCGAGGCTTTTCGTATGCTGGAACAAACTGACCGTAATGTAGCGGTTTGCACAGACTCCTTATCATCAATACAAGTGATTAAAAACATATTCTCAGATCATCCTTAGGTAAATTTAATACATGACATATATAATAAACTTACGGATCATAATCAAGTAATTGTTACTATTGTCTGTGAACCTTCACATGTAGGGGTTGTAGGAAATGAGACTGCAAATGTAGCCGCAAAAGAAGCTTCTACTTTGGATATACCTATATCAAATATCCAGTTGCATAATGATATTACAAAAATGTTTAAAAAGCGAATATATATGTCAAATGGCAAGCTAATTAGAACACAATTCCGAGTCACTTACAGTGACTCACTGTAAGTGAGTGTACCATACCATGTGTAAGACACACTCGTCTTACACATAGTTTTCTAATGGCATCTACAGATCAACCTGCATGCGGCCATTGCAGCAGTCCCTTCAGACATTTCGTCAGACAGAAATTTGTAAACCTGCTTAAATATTTAAAAGACATTCAAGTCTTAGTAAACTCTAAATTTTAATAATTATGTGTAACAGTTAAATTTGTAATTTATGTGTGTTTTTTTGTACTGTGTATTGTCAAATGTAAAACTGTATATACCTTATATTGTATTATACTGTCATCGTGTCAATGACGTAGTTGAGACACGTTAATTGAAATAAAACAAAAAAAATACACAGATGTCGTAAGAGATATGCAAAAAAAAATTTTCGTAAAATTTCTATCAAAGCTAGAAAATTACTTTAAAAATTTTATCGAATATAGAATAACCACAAAAATTAACAGGGCGACATAGATTTTTCTTTTTTTTTTTTTCATAAACGAATGATTTTTGTTATATTTTTACATGTTTGGACTCGTCTTAATGTTCTCATTTTTGTAAAATAAGATTTTGCAATGGTATACGAAGTAGTTTAACTCTGCGTTGCTAATCTATGTTTTCTGAGACCAACAGTACCGAAAATTTGCCGAAAACCGCCAATCCGTTTCGATCCAAAGGCGTTGCATCGCAGTAGTTTCTTAGAATGGTGTCTTCTGTTTAGTGTAACAGCGGTGTTGACAAAGTGTGTGCATTTTTGCATTCTTCCGGATGTTATTTTTGTAAAATGAAATTCTTACTTCAGTTCTCTTTATGGCGTTTGATTTCAGAAAAATAACGTAAGTTTTTGTTACAACATATTTTTCATGGCGATGGGAGATAATGAAGGAGAACAGAAAATAATTTACAAGCAATGAAATGAGTTGAAGGATCAATCGGACAATCAACAATTATAACCCGACAAGCGAAAGCTGGCGGGTTGCGCGTAGAACAAATTGAAAAGTAGAAGGAATTGCTCATTTCTATTGCAGTCGGCTAGGAGTTCACATCGTGTATAACCGTTTAAGTACCTATGCTATATACCTATAATCGCGATTAAGTACCTCTTCTATCTGTCTTAGAATAATTCCTTTTCTATTTTCGCGCAACTCACCCGCCAGCTCTCATTTGTCGGATTATACAAGAAAATGACTATTGCGAAAGCCTTGTTTTTGACAAATTAGAAGCTCAAGACCATAATAATGATACACAGGAAGAATTTAAAGAAAATAGTTCTAATGAAAATATCTACAGAGAGGCCTCTTTGTGTAGATATTCAGAAATCCGTATTTTCTCTAAAAAGATAATATTATCAGATGGAATAAGCATGTTTCCTTTGGAACAGCTGTAAGTTCCTGCACTCAAAATCTTGTAACGCGAGTGTCTTACGTCAGGGGTGTTGCAAAACAACAATTAGAAGCACTGAAAATTTGTTGTTTATTTTTTATGTCGGGTTTATTAAAAATTACCGTCGAAAATACCAATAACTATATTTTACTAAACAAGCAGACCCAGACCGTAAAAACAGGTCGCCTGTTTACAGAAACGTAACTAAGCTAAAGGTATTCCTAGGATTCGTGCACATAGCAGCTGCAAACAAGCGTAACCACCAAAACACTGCCGACCATAGAGATGTCATTGAAGATAGACTGATCAACTATGTCCCTAGAAAAGTTTAGATTTCTATTAAAAAATTTACATTTTTATAATAAAACTACTAGATACAAGCGTGATAAACTAGCTGTAATAAGGAAATTTTTGAAGCGAAGTTTCTATATTGGCATGGTATCATTTTTTTCTTTACGAAACTAGCGCCACAAAATAGTATCGTTACGAAACTAGTTCCACAAGATGTCGTCCTCACGAAACTAACACCACAAGATGACGTCGTCACGGGTAGCGTCATAAAATAGCAGCTGTTCTTCACATCAATTGACTTCTCTCGATAAATAATAAAAAACTGCATGAAACCTAAATTACAAAGAAACTGAAAAAATATTTGTTAATAAAAGATTCTATTCGCAGCGATTGTCAAAATTTGAGAGCTATAAATATCCATCCCCTTATAACAATATTGAATCATCTGTTAAAATTTTTGACACACTTCTCGTTTTAAAATAATATTATATAAATACAATTATTATTTTTAAACATATTATTTAGTTTATATAATAGTTAAATTTACCATCAAATAATAATATTTATGTATAATATTTATAGACTGCGTCAAAAACTAGTCCCGAAGCTATATTTATAATCTCACAAAAATGATACGATTCAATAAATAAGTGTATATATCAATCAATATTTCCTTCATACCTACAAGGCAATCTATAGTTTGCAGTAAGTGAATGGACTAATTTGTAATTGAACATATCTATATATGGATCACTTCGAGACGCTGGTGGATAAGGTTGGATGCAGAAACTCTGATGCCTTTGTTTTTTTGGCTCCCTTGGGATTGCAAGATATCTGACTACCTTTCACATAATGACAATCAAGTACTATGTTTTTCAATTCACCTCTCCGAATGTCTATATTATGTCTGGGAATATTAATCTGTTTTGTTATTTGTCTCTTCATAAGCTCTTCAATAGAGCTGACGAGAGTCTTTAAGTAAATTCGAATTGGTGTTTACAATCCATTCATCAACTGTTAATTCTACCTGCATAAAAATTTGTATTTCATGTTTTAGAGTCTCTGGGACATTTGTATCTATATTCAGGCCTTGTATTATTATTTCCGCCTTATTATTTTGCGCAAATTTCCATTTTCCAAACTTTCAAGCCGTTCTTCTATTTAAAAAACTTCCTTTTTTAGTTTTGTCTTTTCTTCTCTGAATGTTACATTCTCTTGTCTTAACTGTCTTATTTCTTCTCTATATTTTTTTTGTTCTCTACGAATTTCGATCTCGACTTCGAGTTCTCTCGATTTTTCTTCTATCTTTATACTCACTCCTGTCATCATTTCCATAAGTTTATGTCCATTTTCTCCTTTTTGTTGATGGAAAATTTTCTTATTTTGCGACTTTTGGTGAAAGCACGTTGTAACTATTTCTCTTGATCTCCTTTTCTTTTCTTGTCGTTTTCGTCTGTTGTGGCACCGTCGCTTTCGAAAACAAAATTTAAAATTCGACAACGATATTTGTCCTTATCTTCTCTGCTCATTAAAAATATTTTGTTTGACCGCGATAAAGGTCTCGCCCGGATCGTTTCCTCTGAAGCTTAACCCTTCTCAGTGTAACGTCTTACTTTATTTTCTCTAGTTATGTTAATAATTGTATTGACCAGTATATACTATTTCGAGCTTCCCTAGTTACTTGGCTTCGCTGTAGACTTGACAAAACCGCTTTCCAATTATTCAAGGTTTAACCAAGTTCAACCCAATATTGGTGACGTTTTTATTGTTTATGTGTTACTTTTACCTGGTGTTTTTGCCAATTTCGAACACACTGTTAATGTTTTGATTATTATTTTTTACTATGCGCTAAGATTACTTACTTAACTTTCCACTTTATACTTTAAATATAATTGATTTAGTCTGCACTTCGCGAAAAATCGGGTTTAATACAGTAGCAAATACAATTTAATATCTACACGTTTAGCGCTACGTTGCCACTCCGAAAAAGAAGAATTAAGGCAGCAGATTCTTCCTTAGGATTTTACTCCACTCTGCCACGAACTGTTTGCTCCAAATCAATAATGATTTGAAACTCAACATGTTTTCGTCGAATAAGTCGTCCCAGAATATCCCATGCATGCATTATTGGATTTAAGTCAACTCTTTGGGAATATTGGTAATAGAGAAATTCCAATTAAAGTATTCTATTGTATTAACAGAAATAATAAATATAGTCTTCTGCAGGTCATCATGCAGGGTAGAGTCGATGGCAAAAAGGGAATAGGTAGAAAGAGGAAGTCATGGCTGCGAAATATTCGAGACTGGACAAACATGACTGTAGACAAATTATTCCACGTTGTAAAAGACAGAGAAGCTTTTAAAAATGTGGTCGCCAACCTCCGTTAATGGGGACGGCATAGGAAGAAGAAGAATTGTATTAAAGAAAAGTTTTCAAAAAATGGGGCAAATGGCACTAAGTGATCTTCCTAACATTGTTTAATATACCTTTTAGCGTGTAAATTGCCCCAGTGAATTGTAACAAGTTCTGTATAAGCCTCTAGGGACACACCTGCTCACACCATTATACGACTTACACCAAATTGCACTCTGGGAGTTAAATATAATTGCTGGAAACGTTCATCAGCTCTTCTCTAAGTTCTAGGTCGCACATCTGATAAATATCCGTTTAAATTTAGATTTATCCGCGAAAAGCACCGCACCCCCTTTTTCAACACCACAATTATTATGATCTGAAATGAAGTTACCGCTGTTAATAAAGATCTTAAGACAGGTATTTTCGTCCTTAATTCATATTAATGCGTCTTCGAATGGTATAAACAAAAACTGCGTTTCCATGGACACCATTTAACTGTTTAACAAGTACTGGTGCTCATAATGTGCGATCACGACACATAACGATTGCAATCTAATCAAGCGATATTCGACTGGAATTATGGTTCTTTGCCTACGTTGACCTATCCTGTGGTGTATTGTCCTGTTATCCGAAATTTTTATATTGCATTAAACATTGCCCTGTGAGAAATTTTTAAATAATTTTCGATATAACAAATACTTAAAATAATGCGGAACTGCTGTTGTTGGCAAAAAATTATTATTGTTAAATAAGTTTTCAGTGTATATTTTGTAACAACGTATTTTAAAAAAGTGAATCAATAGGATCCTAATATATACCGCCTTATCGTAAAAACTCTCCATAGAAACGGTTTGATATTTAAACATATGAATTTTGTTACACTATGTAAATATAACACTCTTAAGTATTAAAACAATCTAAAAGACTTTCTATATACAATCCACTTTCTTATGTGAGCCGTTAATCTCTCTTCACAACTAATCCAGTAACACTTACAAAAATAGTAAAAATATTTCATTGTAACCGTTCGTCTTTGTTAATACAACAAACACACTTCCACTGACACACAAACATCCATAAAACAGCTGTTCCCCTAATTAATTGAAAGATAAATTTTTCAACCACCTGGACGGAACGGCACGCATCTCAATTCTAAAGATAGACGTCCAAAAATAGACTGAAATGTTATATACAACGTTTGTTGTCGGACTAGTTTACTCCATTACTTCCTTAATAATTGGAACAAAGAGGTTTTGGTTAATATCAAAATACTGGTTATACGGATTCGATATAAATCTAAGTGAAAATAAACAAAAATATACTCGTAGTCAAATAGAATTTGATATACACCCGGATATATTTTGGTAGCTATATTTTGATATTAATAAAACCTTCAATCTGTTTTCCATCGAATATTATGAAATATTCCTGAGATTTTTTATGTCTTGTCTATAATATTCATACTCTTTTGTATCATGAAGTTTAAAAATAAATAATCATATATAACTATAAGTGTAATTCATTCCTTCACGTGCAATAGAAGTTGGCAAATAGTCCAGTCGTCAGAGAGTTGACCCCTAAAAATCATACTAACAATCTTAATTTTGTAGAGAATATTATTTTTGGGACCTCTATGGTAAATAATGTCGTAAATGGTAAATAACGGGTTGTTGAATTATGTGACCATTTATTTAAAACACTACTGTACACTCTTATAATGTTACTTATCTTAAATGTAATAGTACCTACTTAGTTGACGTTGTGACAATACGTGATACATTAACTTGCCATCTTGACGTTAAGTTAGTTCTGATCTCCGAGATAATAATCGTTGTCTCTTTTATAATATGTTCTTGCATATATCAGCAATTGTTCTGGGTCAAGTTTGTTTTATTAACAAACCTCGATTCGATTTATTAAAAACATATTTTATATAAACAAATGAGAAACTATGTCATACACGTTACTTTTGTAATTGTAATATTTTGAATTAATGAATGAATTATACAATTTTAGGAATAATACTACACCATCCCCCTTACGGAAAAAAATTTCTCTTTTGCAACTGTCTCATTCCTCTCTCTCTCTCTCTCTCTCTCTCTCTCTCTCTCTCTCTCTCTCTCTCTCTCTCTGTCTCTCTTTCCCTTCGAAAGAAGAAAAATAATGTTTCAACCTTAAATAAGTACTGTTTACCTATGCTACCGTATACATATTTATACAAATTTGGTATATATTTTCTCATATTTAGAAAAAAAAATTGATTTTTAAATTTAGTAACCTAACTTAACATCAGCATATTATAAGGTAACCCTGGCTGTTCCCTTGTAATATGCTACCTAGTCTCCTTCATTGCGCCTTATACTAGCTTAATATTTTACATACGTTTTTTTTTACTTTACGTTAAATCACTTAGATTATATTACCTAATATATTACTCCCTATTATGTTTGATTACATATTACTCCCTATTCGGTCTCTGTTATTTCCCTATTCGGTCTTTATTATTTGGTTGATTACATATTATATCTTACCCCCTATTATGTGCACATAATATTTACAATAACCTTTACATATTTTACATAATAAATAAAAATTTATACTAATAAAATCTTATATTAATTCTAGTCTTCATTCTTGGTACCAAGTAATAGTTCTGTTTTCACTTTTCGTACACACTATTAATTTAACATTTCACAATAAAGTTTTGTCGTTTTATCAATTTATTCATTTATTCCTATTTCTTTTGTTTACCATTACTATACAGTCTAACATTTTTTCTTTTTATTATACACATTTTAAATATATTACGAACTTAAAACTATATTTACACATTATATTCATTTAAATATATTTTTATATATTATTTGCATTCAAAAGTGCATATTATGTATTACGAGTATATTCATTGACACTAATTGAAACAAAGTATTGCTTTCTTAATTATTCTAGCTATAAACTGTGTGCCTTGGTCTGCTATTATTTATCTGGGTACTCCATAGTGATGTAACGAATATTCGCATTCGCATTCGCATTCGCGAATATTCGCATATTTTTGCATATTCGCATTTGCATTCGCATTCGCAAAATTTGTGCGAATGTTTTGCGAATATTACACAGCTTGCATTTAGCTCGTTCAGTATCGAAAAGTGGTGAAAAATAAGTCCATATTTCACTATAATTTGATTTACTCATAGTAATAAATCGCTAATCACACTTTAACTAAAAATTCACTTGTATTTGTGCACGAGCAGAGCAGGGCAAGTGGAGTGACTTGTGTCCCGTGAAATTTTTATTGGAACTATAACCAGAGAACTTAGTTTTCTGCTATAACTTTCTCTCTATAACAAGTCAAATTTGATTATAACAAGAGAAAATAAGATCGAAAAACGTGCTTTCTACGTTTTTGGCCCGGACGTGACTATAAATAAATACCTTTTTAAACGACCCCTCAATAAACTTAACCGCCTACAATAAACTTCTTTACAATAAATACAACTGTTTCACATCTTTACTTTAGCAAATATGATAGAATGATACTGGACAATTTAAAGCAGTTAAAAATGACAGACTTTTTCCAATTGCCTACACACCTCGCGCAAATGAGACTGCCGGCAGTGCCGGATACAATTAAAATTGCCAAATTAAAAAAAAACTGAATATTCGCATTCGCATTCGCGAATGTCGGTGGCATATATTCGCATTCGCATTCGCATTCGCGAATGTTTAAAAAATGACATTTGTTACATCACTAGACTACTCCATACCTCAAGATATATTTTCCTACCAATGATTTGGCTACTGTTTTGGCTTATTTTATTCTCTATTACGTATTCGTCTGCGTGGTTGCTTAATTCGCATTGTACGTGAATATTTTTCATCCATGTACATGTTTATAGTATGTGTGTAGTGCTTATGCCTTGGCAGTCGTCGCATCTCGTCACATTTCACATATTTCCCAACATTTCTTCGTAATTCGTTCCAGAAATAGCATATCCTTATATTTCTGTACTTAATATATATATCCTATTTATTCTTTCATATCCTTCCTGTAATATGTGGAAAATATTAGTTAACTCTTCTTGATCTGCGTATCTTTTACTATATTATGTATTAATTGTACTATGTTTATCTTGTACTATACAAGCTTTTATACGTTTTTCTTAAAAAATTATTATTTTTCTCTTCGTATTTCATTAAAACTTGGCTGATTCTTACTTTTCATCTCTTCCTATTGTTATTTTTCATTATTATCATGTTCTTTATAATCGTCTACACTCACATTTGTGAGCCAAAATCTCAACAAGTCACCTAATGTGACTTGTTAAGAAGTTATTACTGAAGCAGAAATCCTTAAAATAAATTTGTTTTTCTTCGATAAATAGGGGAATTTTATAACGGGGTTTATTAGGTATGTCTTGGGCTCATTAAATGTTTCTTTCATATAAAATATATAAAAATTTTCCTAGTTTTGTACCTTCGGAATAAAACTTCTAATTTATATTTCTCAGTTATTTACATTTATGATTCCTTTAGGTAACACAATCTTAATCGGTTTATCTATTCATCGTTCTGTAAATTCCTTCGCAACTTCTTGCTTCCATTATACTATAACTGTTTCTTCTGTTTTTCAGTTCGATCTCGAAATTAATTTCGCCAAATATGTAATAATATTGACATATACTTTTCAAAATAATCTGTTTATCATTTTTTCGCCTGTGTGGCAAACTTCTTTTTCAATAATTTTTCCATTTACTTAAAAAAATCATAATTCCAATTGGTTTTCCATTTTAATTCATTATGTAGTTAATATATTGTCGTGCTGGAGCCGCAGGACTCTTAGCGGATTGAGATTCAAGTACCACCCCAGATTATCCTCTTAGCAGCCTCCTGCTCGACGTAGATTCTAACCATTAAGGTCGAACTATATGCAGTTTGTCTACATTCCTGTTAAAAAAATCTACTTATGGTACTGTATGCGTATTCGCATGCAGTGCGTAATATCCTCTCGCTGTGCCTCTATTTCTGTGGCATTTCACCTGTGTCCATTGGTTATTCTTTGTTCTTAGTTCTGATTGCCAATCTCCTCTGTTTCTATTACGATATATGCTCGTATTATGTCTTTCATATTCACTTATACTACTATAATTTTTGTTTCTATATTCTTTTCTTCCTTCGAATTTATTTTTATAATATCCATATATTGCATTCTTACTTTCTTTTCTCATATCAAAATTGTATTTGTTCCTGTAATTTAACGCTCTTACTTGTGTGCTATCTTTTGTTTCGTCGATCGATAAGAATTTGTACATTACCTCTTATGGGGTTGTAAAGTTGCATGCTTCCAATATGAATTTATCTTTTTCTGTGTTGACGTTGCGTTTCATTGTTGCATCTACAGTTTCCGTTGTATAGTTTTTCGCTAGTTCCAATGGCATTCCTTCCGCTACGTATGCAACTTTCAGCTGTTCTGCTAGTTCTTCAACTTCAGATGCATAGACCTCTGCATCTTTATGTCCTTGTCTTTTCTTCGCCAATTTAGCTATTGCCGTCTTTGGATTGTCGCCTCTCAGTTCTCTCTTCAGTGCCTCTGCTATTCTTGCGATTGTATCCTCTGTAGTTATAACGTTTTTGGCCTTATAGGTTAATCTTGTCTTTATTAATGCTATTGCTGTTTCCTCGCGGTTTATCGCTATTTACTCAAGTAGTTCAAGTGCATCTAAAAATGACTGCAGTTTATCTGCGCTTGCATTAAACTCGCTGGGTAACACCTTGCTTGCGATGTTTAAAAATTTGTTTATTGTAAAAGCCATACTTATTTCTTGCTTTGTGTCGCTATGTTCTTCTTTCTTTATAGGTTGTTGTTTCTTTCTCACAGGTAAAGAAACTGGTTTAAAAGTTTTCTACATTTTGAGTATATTGTTTATTTGAGTATCGTTTAAAACTTTTATATCTCCGGTGAGTCCTTGTATTTGCAATGATTCGTCCGTTTCAATGAAGGTATTTAAATCTTCTTGTCTTATTTGTACCTCTCCATGGTATATAAATTATAGCGTTGAATAAATGGGTTATTCAATCAACGATTGTAGTAAGTCTTTTAGTGCTTCGTAAGTCACGTTTGTCAAAATTACTATAGGATGTTGACAGGGATTTGATTTAAAAATTTCCTTAAAATATGGGCTACAAACCGAAAGAACCATTTTATGCGCTTTTATGCATTTTCCTTGTGCTGAAAGCGTTACGTCTACAAAATCTTGACTCTTCCATAATGAATTTATTCCTAAACTCATATTTACGTGGATATTGTTTCAACATAATGAAAATTTTTCTGATACCATGATCAACTGTCTTTAAAATTTCTTTAAAATTTTTTTCATACCTTATAAATGTAACAATAATTCTAAATATTCTTCGTCTATATTATTTAAAGAATTTGTCATCTAAGCAAATTCGTGAAAAATCTAATATTTTCCTTTCTATGTCACAGTTGTATCTTCACTGGCAAATATAAATACTTTTAAATATATATATATATATATATATATATATATATATATATATATATATATATATATATATATATATATATATATATATATATATATATATATATAATAGCACTAAAGGCCCTAGAGGCCCATGGCTTAAAAAATTTTGTTCTTTCTTCATCTTCGCTTTTCGTTATGTACTGAGATCTTCTCTGGCCCGATATGTGACTTTTCTCAATTCCTTCTTGTTATTCATTTTTCTTTTCTGGCCGTCTAGTCCAATTTCTTCCATATCTTTTTCTACCTCCTGATTCCATCTATTTTTTGGCCTTCCTTTTCTCTTTTTTGAAGTTATATTGTAGTTTAGTACCCTTTTTGGAGTCCTCGTGTTTGGCATCCTTTCTAGGTGACCTCGCCATCTTAGTCTCTGTGACTTTATGACTCCTATTATGTTAGGTTGATTATATAATTTCATTAACTCATCATTTGATCTTCTTATCCATAAACCGTCCCTTATTATTCCTCCATATATCTTCCTCAAGATTTTCCTTTCTCAAATCTCCAGTAGAGTTTGTTCATTTTTTGTCATTGTCCACGTCTCAATGCAGTATGTTGCTATTGGTTGTATAGTTGTTTTGTATAACTGTATTTTTGCCTTTTTTGATAAAAACTTGCTTTTCAACATTCCACTAAGAGCATGTACACTTCTATTGCTTGCCATTATTCTAGCTTGTATTTCTTCTTTTTTGTTAGGTTTACGTGATATTATTGTACTTAGGTATGTAAATCTTTCCACCATTTCGAATTCGTATGATAATCTTTCTTCTACTTCTACTTTAAACTTTTGTCCATCCCTAAACTGATCATCTGTCCACTGCATACATTTTGTTTTAGTTTCATTTATGTAAAGTCCCATTTTCTTTGCTGCTTTTACTATTCTCTGTACTATCTCCTGTAGCTCTTTTTTTCCTCTTGCCAGCAACACTATATCATCCGCAAATGCCAAAACTTGGTGTCTTTTATGATATAGGAGTCCTTCTCTATTAATTCTCGCTTCTCGCATTATTTTTTCTAGGCATAAATTGAAGAGTAATGATGACAAAGTATCGCCCTGCCTTAATCCTTCGTTTACTATAAATTTGTCCGATGCATGATTGTTGACTTTGACTCTGTTTTCTGTATTCTCTAAAGTAAGATGTATCATGTTACGCAACTTTCTGCTAACTCCCAGTTCCTCAAGGGTCTCTTTTAATTCCTTTCTTTTTATTCTGTCGTATGCTTGCTGGAAGTCGATGAATAGCGCTATCGTTGGTAAGTTGTGTTCATAGCTTTCTGCTTGTAACTCTCTTATTATGAATACTTGGTCCGTTGTGCTTCTCCCTCGTCTAAATCAACACTGGTATTCGCCTATTATATTTTCAGCTTCTTTTTCCAGCTTATCTTTTATCGATTTTCATAGGATTTTATATATGGTATTTAGTAACGCTACTCTTCTGTAATTACTGCATTCTGTTTTGTCTCCTTTTTTGTGTAATGGATAAATAATGGCTTCCTTCCAATCTTCTGGTACTCGTTCTTTTATCCATATCTCTTTTATGATCTTGCATATCCAATTATTTAGCAGTTTTTCACCCTATTTCATCATCTCTGCTGTTATGTTATCACTTCCAGGGGATTTGTTGTTTTTCAGATTTTTTATGATTTCCTCGATTTGTTTTTTGCTGGGTGAATTATCTTCTATGTCGTCTATGTGTTCAATTCTTGCTTCTGCTTCCATATATTCTCTTTGGTTTGACTTATTATTACCATTTAGTAATTCATCAAAATACTCTTTCCATCTTTCGACTATTTCTGCTTCTAATAAGTAATTCTCTTCTTTTTCTTTTAGCTTATTTTCTATGTGTTTTCTCTTCTTTTCTCTCAGCACCCTCTTTACTTTTTGTCTTTGCTCCCTATATCTATTCGTTGTCTCTATTGTTTCTTTCGTGATCACTTCCATTCTTAATGATTTTCTTAGTTCTATTTCTTTTTGGCACTCTATGTCGAACCAGTCTTTCTTCTTTTTATTCTCTTGTTTATCACATTCTTTTGCTGCTTTGTTCATTATTTGCTTTATGTTTTTCCATTTGTTCTCAGTTTGCTCTTCTATTTGTATCTTTTTTATTTCTCTTTCCATTGTTTCCTCGTATATTTCTTGCTCTTTTTTTGTTGCTAATCGAATTGGGTTATGTATCCATTTCTTTTTATTTATTTTGATTTTGTTTTCTGGTATCAGTTGCTTAATTTTGATACTTTTAAAAATATACCTTTAGTAAATAAAATTATATGACACATTTAATTCATTAAAAAATAGAATTTAATATATAAATAGTTATTTATTAATAACTTAAAAATAAATTATATACTCTACTTTCAAAGCAATAAAAATTGTGTATTAAACATTCTGAATTTAATATATTGATTATTTCTTCAGCTAATTATATTAAATTCTTATATTTAACTACTAAGTAATAATTTAATAATAATCTGTTTATTTTATATAAGGGATAAAAAAATAAATTTACTTACATAATACATTTAACATATGGTACTTATCACTCCACTTTTGTCCATTCTCCATTTATCCATTTTCCATGTATTTTCACAGTCATGAGCCGAGTATGTTTCCATTCACAGTCATGAGCCGGGTTGCTGTCGCGGGGCTCCTGGCGGGTTTGGACCGGAATTTGGCGGGAATTGTCTTAACTGTTGCATCTCCCATTTCGAAACTGCTACAGTGAGTTCCATATAACATCTAGTATGTAAATTTCCATTTAAACTTCCAGTGTGATTTTCCTCCCATTTTTTAAGCTTCTCTGGATAAAGACTCCTGGTTTCTACCACTTTAGGATCGCCATATGGTAAATAATGTCGTAAATGGTAAATAACGGGTTGTTGAATTATGTGACCATTTATTTAAAACACTACTATACACTCTTACAAGGATACTTATCTTAAATGTATCAGTATTTAGTTGATGTTGTGACAATACGTGATATATTAACTTGCCATCTTGACGTTAAATTAGTTCTGATCTCCGAGATAATAATTGTTGTCTCTTTTATAATATGTCCTTGCATATATCAGCAATTGTTCATTACTGGGTCAAGTTTGTTTTATTAACAAACCTGGATTCGATTTATGACAAACATATTTTATATAAATAAATGAGAAACTATGTCACAAACGTTACTTTTGTAATTGTAATATTTTGAATGAATGAATGAATTATAATATTTTAGGAATAATACTACACCCCCAAAAAAATGCAAACAAGTTTACTACTTTTACCCCCGAGCTTCCATTAAAACCTCCCTCGCAGGGGCGTTAAACCGCAAAAAATTTATTTACCGAGAACCTGAACACCGGAGAAAAAATGTTTCAAATAAAAAATGTAGTTGAGATAATTGTAAACAAAAATCATGAATATGTTGCGTGTGTCCATTTCAAATGGGTAAAAAGAAATAAAATAAAACTTACTCACAATCAATTTAATTTTACTACCAAAACGACCTTTAATAAAAATTTCAATAAATTAACGCACATTTCTAAAATTTATCTTTTTAATAAATATAAATATTTTTTAATAAACTAAATAATATATCACTTTCGTTTAATAAAAAATCACATTATACCTTATTCCTATTTTATTTGTTAATATCTATCCCCTCAAGAAACTTCCCTGTTAATTATCAAACAGTTGCAATAAGAAAACCGAAGATCCCCCATCATCAGCAATACAGGATAGTTTGAACTATGTTCTCCAAATCTTTAATTATTAATTCTTGTACCGGCATTTAAGTAATGTTTTGTTTATTTACTAATTTATTATAATTAAATAGATTATCTTATACTAATTTGTGTGTTTTACTTTGTCTGCTTAAACAATTTTATCCATACTAATACACAGACATATAATATTGGCATAATTTGTAATTTTATCTTTATCTCTATAAGATGAAACGCTCAATACTCCGGGAGTATTGGGTTTTTGGAAGTGTAAAACTTCATAATTCCAGAAGAACTGGAAGAGAGTGTAATGAAAATACTAAAAATAGGGCTAAGCTCAGAGGAACAAATTTAAATGGCCAAAGAGACACTAAATCTCAAGTGAGTGTTCGGGCTAGCTTCAATACACTGGATTGTGGCTTTAAAGATATAAACAACAATAACAAGAGATAATGAGCTAATGAGACAAGAAAGAAATGAGACCTGGTAATATCAAACGTGATACAACTGAAGAAGGTCACTGGGAATAAATTTATAGAAAGAGAACAATAAGAAGAGAAAAGAAGGGCGCCAACTCAACGATAGTTGAGATTTTGAAGTAACAAATGAATCTGGAGGTAATACTCTGAAATACAAAAATACTAAATATTAATCTTGTTTTGCTATGTTATATACTGGTTAGTAGAACTGAAATAAAACTCAAAATAGTAACAATAAATATATTTATAAAAAAGGTATATAGGTATATGTGTATAAACAATTTACATATAATGCAAAGCCAAATAACAGTGGTAGTGGATGGTGTACAGATACAATGGGACCTAATAGCCCCTCAACAAACGAATAGTCACTACCACTGGCCAAATAAAATATGAAATATTAGTATACAACAAGAATAGTCCGTATTGTAGCCAAAGTCTTAACACAAAAGGTAGTCATTTAAATTTAAATTAGTTCTACTAAAATGAGGTACTAATGACAATATTGTAAAGATATCAAACTTGATAAATCTCTATTACAATTATATTAAATATATATTACATCCAAAAAGTGAGTCTTCAATACTCCTTATACAATGTTTTAAAAACCACATGAAATTTATTTCCCTTTCCCCAATATCAAAATTGTACCTATTTTATCAAATATATTGTATTAAAAAAATATATTATAGCAAAAGTGAGTTTGGTCAGTACTCTTAAAATCCTATTTAAAAAAAAACTAATAAAAACAGGTAATATATTTTCCCTCTCCCAATAATATCAAAATTATATTTTATCAAAATGTAGTTACTTGATCATATGCATATGAAAAGTTAACAGTAAATAGAAAGTAATACGTAATACAAAAAGTCAAATAGTTAAACAACTTATCTTTACAGCCCATAAGTCCATAGGAAAATTCCTCTTGGCACGGTTACATCAGTTTATGGCTGTAAGGACAATCCTGGGCAGCAAAACCACAACCAGTCACTGGTCTACTGGGTGACAGCAAAATCCAACGTTGCTACTATTAAGGATTTAGTTACTAGTCCTTGAGGGAATATTCTGAAGAGAATATCCTCAAGTGAAGTGACGGAATCTAAAATGATTATTTAATTTATTAAATGTAATTCAATAGGTGTAGCAGCATGGATTGACTGCACCAAAACAAAACATCAAAACATCAGGTATTAGGTTAAGTCAACATCATGTCAAATTTATGAAGTTACTTTCGTAGGCATGGCAAGCTTGCGCCATGAAATGAACATGCGCAGAATACAGAAGGCTGTACCACATTTGTAGAACCTTTTATATTCCACCAAAAAAGTTAGGTAAAAAAAAAGAACCAAAAAAAACTTAATGATAAGATATGAAATAGATCGGAATTTAAGTTTGACTATATAAAAAAAATGACCTTCTGTTCTTTGCAAGTAAATCAAGGAAATTTTATATTTAAATTATTTCGGAACTCAAAAATAAATCTCTAAAGAAATACTAAATACAATGATAAATTTAATTATATGATAAGGAGATAATACGTATGAAATGATTTACTTACATGGAGCCGCACCACGCCAAAAAAATCTTCCTTTTTATGTGGAACTCATAAATGAATATTGATTTTATTAGAAATTACTTATTTTATATTATTATTAATGAATTATATTCTTCCCCAAATTATCTTCCTTGCTCCAATTCCGTCACTTTGAAGGTGAACAATTTCACCGGCTGACGTGGCTGCGTTCGAGTTCTGACCAAAACTGATCGTTCCGCTTCCGCATAAAATCGATCTTCCTTTCAAAGCGATAACAGCGCGTGAGTGGGGAAATGTCGATTTAAAATCGATCGTAGGCGGGTAATAAAAATTTCTTGAGGGGTTTAAATTGGACTAGTCAGTAGCGTAAACGCTACAAAGACAGCACCCTAATAAGGGTTTTTTATGGTTTCAGCATTTAATTTACTTTGTAACGATTGACCTGAAGATGCTTTCCAAATTGTAGAAAGCGAAACCGGTCGTTTTTGTAGTAAAATTAAATTGATTGTGAGTAAGTCTTTAATTATTTTTGCCTATTTCTAAACAAAAATGTTTATAACCATTTTTTGTGTACAACAAACCGTTCTCTTAGAAACGACGCTGGAAGTGACCATCGATTTTGCATAACAGTACGCGCGAGTTACAGTACAATGACCGCTACCATCCAGTAAATTCTACCACGTGGATTCCACACGGGACTACCGCTCGATCATTCTGGACTGAATTGCGACGTATTGGACTGCAAGATCAGCAATTATAAAATTATAAAAACACCATGTTAAAATCAATATTTTCAGTCTGATTTAAATTATTGTTGCTGCTACTAAAATCTTTGTAAGTCGAAAATAAAAGTTTTATTTGTGAAGTTCAGTTTTTAAAAAAGTGTTTTTCCCAAGAACATTCATAATTGGCGCAGAGTCAGTACGGAAGTGGAAGAGTCTTTATAGATCATCGTCACTTTTAAGTGTTTGTCCACTGTTCCAAGAACCAGCCCCAGGGAAATCGTCTGCAGAGTTCACCCGAGGGAATTAATTAGAAGTTAGAAGCCTTCAGGAGGAAAGAAATGCACATCGGCATCGTCTTTATCCTGTAAGCGATTTTTATTATTAATTAGAATTAAGAAGATTAAATTTTGAAAAATTTTTTATAAAATCAGACTCCTCTGAGTCCTTAGATTGAATCAGAGCTAGATTAGAAGATAAATTAAACAAAGATTTGAATATATTAACAGAAAGATTAAAATAATTTAAAAATATCTCCTCTAAGTCCTTAGATTGACTTTAGAGCCAGATTCAGAAACTTTAAAATTTAAAGACAAATTTGAATAGCTTAATAAATACTATATTAATAAACACAGAGATTTAATAGATAGAAAATAAGTAGATTAAGATTGATATATTTATATATGTGTATATAGTATATATATATATATATATATATATATATATATATATTATATATTATATATATATTATATATATATATGTATATATATTCTATATTGAAAATTACTATACTGATTTGATTATTGACTGTATATTATATTGAATATTTTAAAATATGGCAGTTACACAATTTGACGTTAAAAATTTATGCATTCTTCCAAATTTTGACGGAAATCCAAATGAATTACATGAATTTATCAAAGTTTCTACAATACTTCTAAACCATTATTATGATAGACTTAATGCAGCGAACATCCAGAACAAATTTTTGCTTCATGGTATTATGAGTAAATTAACAGGTAGAGCAAAAGAAGTTATATCTGTATATGGATGTGAAAGTTGGGACGAAATAAAAAACGCATTAATTCAAAATTTTGGAGACCAGAGAGACGAAAATTCGCTTACGAGGGACCTAGTAAATTTAAGACAAGGCTCAACAGAATCTATTTTGCATTTTTACGAAAAGATCGTGGGACTTTTAAGCTATATTAATAATTACCTAGAATTACATACCATAAATGCCGATATTAAGAGGAGCAACCAAGAATTTTTCCGTCAACAAGCTCTTACAACATTCTTAGCAGGCCTACGAGAACTAATGGGCTCTGTTATCAGAGCAATGAGACCAGGAAGTTTAGCCACGGCAATACAATACGTACAGGAAGAAAATAATGTTCGTTACCTTCAAAAAAATCAATTAACTCAACCTTCAACATCAGGAAGAAGCGAAAATTATCAAGAACGCCGACCTCAGAGACAACAAATGCCTGTACCTGTCCAGAAACCATTATATCAACAGCCAAATTTTGCAGCTCCGCAATGGCAGCAACCAACGAGACAATTCTATCCGCAGAATCAGTTCCAGCAACCACATCGGCAACAAAACTGCAATCAATTTAGACAAAATTCGACGTTCAGGACCCAGAACCAGTCAAATGTATGGGCACCCAAAAATGGACAGTCAAAGCAGCCTAGACCAACACCTATGAGTGGAATATCAGAAACCACAACCAGAGGCCGTCAAAATTATTGCACACCAAATTACCGAGCACAGCCAAAATTCACCGTAGAAGAACTTTACAATATACAATGCCATGGAGATGAGCAAGAAGATAATTCCAACTACAATGATTACTACGAACCCGAATATGACAATTTCCTACAAGATACATACAAAAACCAACCAACCGAATATGAAGAAAACGTAAATTTTCGAGAGGACCCACCAGAAGCAATCGGAACGTAATTGAACTCCATTCATTTCCCGACAAGAAGGAGCTACCTTACATCGAAATTTCTAAACCTTCCTTACGGCTTTTAATCGATACAGGATTCACAAAGTCATTTCTCAATCCAGAAATAGCTTCTTCATATTTTCCAAGTTACATAAAACATGAACCCTTTGTCGTCACATCAATTTTCCAAAATTATTCCCAAAAATATTGTGCCGAAATTCCTTCATTTTCAGAATTCAATTCTGACAGCAAAATGAAATTTTATCTCTTTAAGTTTCACAAAACTTTTGATGGTCTTATTTGCCTCAACAATCTAAAACTCTTCGAAGCCCAATTAAACTTTCCCAAGTCGCTTCTAGTTACAAAAGATTCTACAATCCCAATTAAATATTACGAAACAAATGAAACACAATTTTATTCCATTTATTTGGAACCAAATTCTATTAGCCAAGTCAAAATTCCTGTCAAAGAAGAAACAGGAACCATCATTATTCCAACCCAAAAAGTGCAAGGCGTCGTAGTACGAAAAGCCCTTACTAACGCCGAGAACCACCTCGCCTGGACCGAAATTGCCAACTTTACGTCAGACCCCATTCATCTTTCTCTTATGGAACCACTCGAAAGCAACAAAATAGACATTTAAGATTTCCATATATATTCCATGGAAACAACCTCCGGACCAGACTACAGACAAGATATCGACGACTTAATTAAAACCGAACATCTTAATGAAGAAGAAGAGGAACAAGTTCGTCACCTATGCCGAAAATTCTCCGATATATTTTACCAACCAGACACTCCTCTCAGCTTTACTAACAAGTTAAACATCACATCAGAACTAAGGATGAAGGGTCTGTATATACGAAATCGTACCGGTATCCGTATGTACACAAAGAAGAAGTAAAGAAACAAATCTCTTCAATGTTAGAGCAAGGGATAATTCGACCAAGTCAATCGCCATGGTCTTCGCCCATTTGGGTCGTGGCAAAGAAACCAGATTCATCCGGTAAAATAAAGTGGAGGATAGTGGTAGATTATAGAAAGGTCAACGAGAAGACAATTGATGACCGATACAGAATTCCTCACATTAGCGATATTTTGGACAAATTGGGAAGATGTCAGTATTTTACGATCCTCGACTTAGCGAGCGGATTTCACCAAATCGAGATGGCTGAAGAAGACATTCCCAAAACAGCATTTAATGTTGAAAATGGACACTACGAATATTTAAGAATGCAATTTGGACTTAAGAACGCTCCTTCCACGTTCCAACGTATGATGGACAACGTATTGAAAGGACTTCAAGGAGAAATATGCCTCGTCTATATGGATGACGTAATAGTTTATTCAACATCACTACAGGAACACATAGTAAATCTCACAAAAGTATTTCAACGATTAAGAGAAGCCCGACTAAAAAATCCAAGTCGACAAATGCGAATTCTTAAAAAAGCAAGTTAATTTTCTGGGACACGTAGTCACACAAGAAGGCATAAAACCGAATCCAGCAAAAATTGAAGCAATAGAAAAATATCGAATACCGAAAACAGCAAAAGAAATAAGAGGATTTCTTGGACTACTAGGATACTACAGAAAGTTTATTCGAGCCTTCGCAAAAATCACAAAACCTCTAACAAGATGCTTGAAAAAGGATGCAAAAGTCGAACATACACCCGAATTCGTAGAATGCTTTGAAGCGTGCAGGAAATTATTAATGAATGAACCGTTATTGCAATATCCAGATTTTTCCAAACCGTTTAACCTCACGACAGATGCCAGCAACTTCGCTATTGGTGCAGTACTTTCCCAAGGACCAGTTGGCAGTGATAAACCAATTGCCTTTGCTTCCAGAACACTAAATGAAACCTAAATCAAATACTCCACAATAGAAAAGGAAATGTTAGCAATGGTGTGGGCAACTAAATATTTCCGACCCTACCTATTTGGAAGAAAATTTAAAATACTCTCAGATCACCGTCCTTTGCAATATCTATTTTCCCTAAAGGAACCCAATCCAAACTAGTACGTTGGAGATTAAAATTAGAAGAATTTGACTACGAAGTAATTTACAAAAAAGGCAAAGCTAATACAAATGCGGACGCACTGTCTCGAATCGAAATACACACAAAGGAAACGACTGGTGGTCGTTTAGATGGTCAACGACTAATAATCCAGATGCATATCGAATAATCGACGAGATTGTAGAAGAAAAAGCAACAGAAATAATTCCAGAAAACATCCAGAAGATACTGTTGAAAACGAAGATCAAAACATCTCAGACGACACTGTTGAAAACGAAAATCAAAACATGGACGAAGACGGAAATGAAACAATACATACAGTGGTAGAAAACCCAATTCTTGGTATACCTATTTCGGAAAAACCACTTAACTTCTATAATAACCAAATTATAGTCAAAATTGTCAACTACAATCCACGACCTCCAGCAATCATACAAACCTTTCCGAATAAAAGACGTTATCATATCCAGCTATCGAAAGATCAGTTAAAAGCTGATACCATAAAAATTTTTAAGGAACACCTCAACCCGAAAAAGAAATATGCAATTTTATTTGAAACAGAAGAAGAAATTTTTGCAGAGATTTGCGCAATTATTAGGAAAACTTTTAAAAACAACGCATACGACTTAGTAAAATGAAATCTTTTATTGGAAGATGTTAACCTAGAAGAACAGCAAAAAGAAATTATAAAAAACTATCATGAAGGAACGACGAACCATAGAGAAATAGCTGAAACAGAAAGTCAAATAAGAAAACGATATTACTGGACTAATATGAAGAAGGACATAGAAGATATCATAAACTTTTGCGATATATGTCAAGAAAATAAATACGACAGACTTCCTCCCAAACCGAAATTTATGGTTACACCAACTCCCACTAAACCACTGGAAATAGTTCACATCGATTTATTCCAGGCTGATGGACAGAAATTTTTAACCATAATAGACGCATTTTCAAAGTATGGACAAGCCTACCCAATAAATGGAGGAAATGCAATCAATGTACTCAACGCCCTATTAATTTTTATAACACATCATGGACTCCCAACAATGATAGTAGCTGATAATGGTACTGAATTTAAAAATGGAGTAATACAAGAATTTGTAGACTCTCACAAAATCTCAATCCACTATACGACACCAGAGAATCCGCAATCAAACGGGATGATTGAGAGATTTCATTCTACTTAATCGAACATCTTCGAATCTTAAGGAAGACCAAAGCAAAACTCTCGATAAAAGAACAAATGCTATACGCTATAATTGGGTACAATAATTCCATACATTCAGCAACGAAGTTAAGACCCATTGACATATTAAACGGACATATCGACGCAAAAGATCCCTTGGACGTTGACATACAAAAAGTAATACTGAACGATTATATTCAAAATCATAGAGAGATAACAAAGGAATTATATAAGGAAGTAAACCAACATATACAAGAGAATAAAAATAAAGTCATAGAAAATAGAAACAAAACAAGACAAGACCCTATTACGTATAAACCCATCACAAAAATCTATACACGAAAAACAGTTACCAGAAATAAATTACTTCCGCGATATTCCGCAAAACATATAAAAAGGAATAACAAAGTGACTGTAAATACATCAAAAGCTACAGTTCACAAGAAAAACATAAAACACCAACCTAAGTCAAAAACTAATTCTGAACCTTCCCCACAGGATCACCTTGACGATGGCAGAAGAAATGAAGATCAAGGACCTGAAAGACAATCCAGAAATAATTCATCTCAACCTGGGACAAGCAAAGATTTATACTAGTACACACGATTTTATACATTTTTTAGACTACTACCAATAAAGGAAGAATTGGACATAATTGAAACCCAGTACGATGCAGTAACCACAGCAATTCAAAATGGACTTAACCATCCGTATCTTAGCAGTTTACAAAATTTCGACCAAGCTCTTATATACCAATTAAAATCAGCTCAAGAAAAATTCTCAACAAGTTACCACTATGGCAGACCAAGAAGAGGGCTAATTAATGGACTAGGAAGCAATATTTATCCTTCATTTTTCTGTCCTACATGATAATTTCTTTACTTATTATCATTTATTTTCTATACCTACCGCAAATTCTACTACAATCATTCCTTCTGAGCGGTATCTCATCAATCTTCCGCCCAGATGCGAATTCAAAACCCCAATCCAGAGTCACATAAATTCAAGGACAATTAATCCGAAATTATGGAACCATAGCCATAACCGTTTTTGGATGACTCCTTTATATATCTTTATTACAATAATCTGCCTCTAAATATGTTACAGGTATATAACAAATAACAAAAACCCAACTCCAGCCACGAAGCTCCAGAAGAGGCCAACCCAACAGTTCTGTTCGTCCCTCACAAAACTTCTTCAGGGGATGGAGTAGTTACAGTACAATGACCGCTACCATCCAGTAAATTCTACCACGTGGATTCCACACGGGACTACCGCTCGATCATTCTGGACTGAATTGCGACGTATTGGACTGCAAGATCAGCAATTATAAAATTATAAAAACACCATGTTAAAATCAATATTTTCAGTCTGATTTAAATTATTGTTGCTGCTACTAAAATCTTTGTAAGTCGAAAATAAAAGTTTTATTTGTGAAGTTCAGTTTTTAAAAAAGTGTTTTTCCCAAGAACATTCATAATTCGCGTGAAATCAATCTTCAATAAAAAATTTTATCAGCTCGACGGTAAAAATTTGATCTTTTGGTTTAAATGTCCTAACGACAAAAATTAAGATGGGTTATAAAGGCAAGGAGTGCAGCTTTCGTATGCACGCAACTTTGTATTTTGCCGAGAATAAACTCAGTTTTTGTAAAGGTGTTAAATAAATTACATAGCATACATTGCCATTTAGTATGATTCACGTGAGCTCAATAAAATTGATCACTTTCATTGACCAGCTGTACTAAAATTTCTATTTTTAAAAATCAATCTTTAAAACGTATGACATGAAATATCAATTTTAAGTTGTGGTAACAAATATGAGGCGCTTGAAATATGAATAAAAAACTCAGAATTTATTGTTTAACATTACAAACGATCACACATCACGGAAAATCTATTTACTAAGTTAGTTTTGGGTGTAGATTATTGCAAAAGTTTTGTTCTTTTAAAAAACGTATTAGTGTAATTGAAAAAAAGGTTTTAAATGTTTTAGATCGTTTGTTTTGTGAACGTTTAAATCCAGAGTTCATTTGCGGCAAAATACGAAAACTGAATATAAAATCAGAACTCTTTACCTTTACAACGAAGCTTGAATTTTGTCGATAGGTCAGCTGATACAAATTTTATTTTGAAGATTGAGTTCGCGCGCGTAACTGACATGGAAAATCTACAGTCGCTTCAAGCGTTGTTTCTAAGATAATTTGTTTATTCTACACAAATAATGCTTATAAACATTTTTATTTAAAATTACCTCAATTACATTTTTTATTTAAATTTTTTTTTTCTATGCTGGAGAGATACGAGGGGCGTTTTAAGGGGAAGCCCGGGGCAAAAAGTGGTAAACTTTTTTGCATCTTTTTTGGGGTTGCAAAATTAATATTCGTGGCAAAATGCTGCTTGTCTGTATGATTTTTAGAGGTTCAGTGTTTCGTCTCTAGTCTCTCACGACTAGAGTAACAATGACCCTGAAAAGCTACTTTTGTTGTACTTGATAAAATAAAAATAAATTTTGATTTTGACCAAAAGGACTGATATATTATTTATTATTAATTATTTTAAAGTTTTAAAAACATAAGAAGTCTTCAGTTGAGGACTGTCAAAATATTTTATTGAGTGAACTGTCAATAATTTCAGCTCCGAATAAAAAGTGTTTTGTTGTTGGTTTATGCTAACTATCAAAAACAGGATTATTACTAAGAGTGAAATTAAACTGATTTTCTAACTAAACAGAAGAATAATTATAAGCACAGTTTTTATTCAATTCAATAAATCATTTGAAAGATATCGCACTGACCTAAACAAGGGCTCCATTTTAATTTTTTTTTAAATCCGATATGTTAAACTAATTGTCGTGGTAGACACGGATCCAAAAATTTATCAGGAAGCTGCTCTCTTTAAAAGGACAAAAGGAGAAGGAACTCGCAACAGAGATAGACGTTGCGAGAGAGATGGTAGCCTCGCTAAGGTAGGGAGTTGAAAGTCTTTGGTGGTTCGTATGGGTGTGGTTTTCCCGATGAACGGATGGGAGAAAGAATAGGAATCGGGGGTAGCAGGGTATCAGGAGAGATATTTCACCTTAACCAGTCCTTTCATTCAGGTTTTTAGTTAGACGCCGATCTTTTCGGAGTGGTGATGGGACGAAGTATCAAAGATCTAACTTCCTAATGTATCTTGTCCTGGCACAACTTTGTTAGGGTATTAGAAACCCAACACTACCTGGGTTAGTCACAGATATACGTATGCAGATTTTTTTTGTTTTTTTTTTTAAATATGTAAAAAAAGTATTTAAAGACTAGTTCTTAGATTCAAGACAAGTGCAAAAAAATTTAATATGACGATCTAAAACTCGTAAAACCAAAATTGTACTAAAAGAATATTAAAAGTAAAATACCTTGCCTTTGGATTGTCCAGTTATGTAGAAGATAAAGATAAAGACGTAAATGTAATTGAATAATTACAAAAGTAGTATGGAGAAAACGTAAATGATAAAAATAGCAAAAGATAAATCAACAAATGATAGAAGTAGTTTCGGCACACTATAGTGACACCGTTCCATAGATGTATTAATCTTTAAATGAACAAGCAAAATTGTTTGCATCGAAAAAGATAAAAACACTTTAAGTCATTATGGTCATCATTACCAGCCGTTTTTAATTCACTACTGAACAAAGCCTCCCGTAAATAATTACATTCCTCCTATTTAACTCTGTTAATTGATTGTCTCTTCCTAATTTATTCTCGTGGTCTAGATACTATAAATATATATATATATATATATATATATATATATATATATATATATATATATATATATATAAACTTGTTCAATTTGCGTGCCGTTAGTTGACATATCTTTGGTCAATACAAGTTTGGTCATGTATTGTCTTTTGGAAAAATTAATTCTAAAATTAGGTTGTGTACAAGAGCCCTAAAGGTCCTGAAGAAATTGATAGGTACGACTACCTGTTGACAACTGAGTCTGCAATAAAAACTATGTTATCTGCAAACCTCAAGTTGTTTAGAAACTTCCCATTTTTGTTGAATTTAATTATTGTTTCTCATAGCACTTTATAGTAAAGCAGAAAATAGTTTCGGAGATATAGGTATTTCCTTGTCCACTTGAATATTTTCAGTATCCTTCTATAAATGCACATTTTTAGTTGCCAATAAACTCATTATTGAAGCAGTATCTACTTATGAAGTTTCTGTATCAGACGGTAGGTCATAAAATAGTACTCATTTTCAACAATCATAATCAACATATACAGTTTACAGTTAACGAAGAGGTACCTAATTCTCTACCATTTCTTGACACAAGAATTGTAAGAACTACACACAATGTAATGAAAACTAGATGGTTCAGAAAACCCAAATGTAGTACCTAATAGATTTATAAGCTATTACTCACATCATCCAAATAAGATGAAAATGAACCTTATAACAGGATTAAAAGAACGTATTTTAAGACTTTCTCATCCTCATTATCCAGAAGAAGATATTCAGTTATCCTCCTTATATGCTACATAGGATGCTTTTTTCTAATATTTTTAATATAAATAACTTAACACCATTTTTTGCTAAATGTCAGAACATTGCATCCAATAATCAGAATATCTAATCTATTATCATTTACCACCTTTTATATCATCATAAACACCTAAATTAATACAAACACTACAGGTTACTGACAATATAAAAATAGCAACAAAGAACATGAAAACTATTTCATCTTTATATTCCAAAACTAAGTATCCTATAGATAAATTAGATAAACCAAAATGTAGTATACAGCATAAAGGTCGATTCAGACACATCAGTCACGTCTCGTCACAGTGATTGCGCCGAACCCAACAATCCGTCATACAAAATATTCTTTAATACAAATATGTTGCCGGCATTCACACTCATCAGTTGACAAACAGTTTCCCAGCTGTGAGATAGTTGATAGTTCTGTGACAAAACAGTACCGGTTCGGCGCCGAGACTATGACGGGACTGATGTTTCTAAATTGACCTTTAGTTGTACTCAGTGTAAAGCTGTGTATGTTGGTGAGACCGGAAGAAGTCTGTCAAACCGTATTATTTCCCACAAAAGTGACTGTAGAATTAAAAAAGCATCTTGTGCTTTAGCAGAGCATGTAATCGACAAAGACCATATTATGGATTTTGATAACAATTAATTTTTATGTAGTGAAAGTAATCAATTCAAAAGGACTTTTTTAGAAATGGTTTGTATTAGCAGAAGTGATAATAATTTAAAAAAGAGATCAGAAATTCAAAATCTAAGCAAAATTTATAATTATACTATTTCTCTATAGTTGATTCATTAAAATATCACATTTTAATTTAATTTTCCATATACTTTTTACATTTTTTAGACATATATCAATGATGAAGTAATCATCTTTTTTATTACTAAAAACAAAAAAGAATTTTTAAACCAAATTTTATTTTTTGGCAATATAATTGTCAAAAATAACAATTTTAAGTTGGCATTCATGACATTAAGGCATATTTGTAATTGGTCGCTATTCTAACTTCTTTATACATTCAATTACCCATTTTTGTTAAAAAAGTTTTTTAAAATTGCAAAATTAAGAGAAACATTAATTGGAAAATTTGATTTTTATCATTTCCATTTATATTTCAATTAAGTTATTCTTCAAGATATTTAAATAAAATTATAATAAGCAGTCAAAGCCAAAAAATAGTTATTCCTTATTATCTGCTGTCTTTAATATTATTATCTGTTAAAATTTGACAAGCTTTAACTGCAGATGCACATTCTTTTTTAAATCCTGTCCCTAAATACCTTGTAAGAGGTAAAGGTAAAGAATCAAAGATAGAAGTACAAATTACCTACCAAAATTGATCGAATATTCAGCTTTGGTGTCAGCTTTATAAGATTATGGGAAGATTTAAAACAGTATATTTTATACTTTATTCTTCTATGTTTGGCTGCTAGAAGCTTGTAGTTTGTATCGTAGCATCGCATAAGAACGAGCGGTCAATTCTATGTAAGAAGTGTCCACCCTCTTGACTCTCGGACGAAAATTGACGCCAATATAGCCGAATAACGAAATTCGAAAAAAATCCAAAGGTACCCCCTTTGTTCATTTTTTCCAAATTTTTATAAAAAAAAAAAAAAATTTTATGTTTATATGTAAGCACTCGGTCCAGCTTATTACAAAAACTCGTCTTAGTCTGATCCGCCAACCCGAATTTGGCGGGAAAGAAAAAAAATCGAATTAAAATTTCTTTACTTTTTCAGCAAATATAGACCTCCAAATGAAAATTTTTCTCACGAACCGTTAGATGTAGAGAAATTCTGAGCATCTCATAAGAACGAGCGGTCAATTTAATGTAAGAAATGTCCACCCGCTTGACTCTCGGACGAAAATTAACGCCAATATAGCCGAATAACGAAATTCGAAAAAAATCCAAGGGTACCTCCTTTGTTAATTTTTTCCAAATTTTTATAAAAAAATAAATTTTTTTTTTATGTTTTTATGCAAGCACTCGGCCAAGCTTATTACAAAAACTCGTCTAAGTCTGATCCGTTAACCCAAATTTGCCGAGAAAGAGAAAAAATCGAATTAAAAATTCTTTACTTTTTCGGCAAATATAGACCTCCAAATGAAAATTTTTCTCACGAACCGTTAGATGTAGAAAAATTCTGAGCATCGCATAAAAACGAGCGGTCAATTCTATGTAAGAAATGTCTACCCGCTTGACTCTCGGACGAAAATTGACGCCAATATAGCCGAATAACGGAATTCGAAAAAAATCCAAGGGTACCTCCTTTGTTCATTTTTTCCAAATTTTTATAAAAAAAATAGAAGTTTGTACTATCACAATAGCGTACAATGCATCCGTTTAATTGGTCTTTCTAAAAATACCAATTTCCTTTAATAGTGCTTTAGTTTACTAGTTAGTGGCCATTTGACATTTCTTAAAAATCATCCTTAGATATTAAACTTATTTACTTATCATTAATTTATTTGAATACATATACTTTCGTGCTGCGTCTATATGCTAAACTTAACCACAAACTTCAGCAACAATATCTTGTACGCTTAGCGCTCATGATACGCATATCGATCTAACACTTGAATACATCATGCATGCCATTATGTTGCACCTTCAACGATATTGTGATTTTAAATTCACGTAGATAAAGTCTTTCTATTATATTCAATTTTCTTTTATAAATTGATTTTTAATGTGAAAAAATATACGGACTATATGGAATTGCATTATTTATGGTAACGAAGTATATAAACTCTAGAGAATGAAGATAAAGTTGTATTTAATAGTATTTTAATAGACATCGATTGCTGTAATTTTCTTTTGACGAGATGAAAATGTTCCTTTTGTATAAATATATATAGTATTATATATATATATATATATATATATATATATATATATATATATATATATAGTATTATATATATATATATATATATATATATATATATATATATATATATATATATATATTATATATATATATATATATATTGTAGTGAGAACAGAAATACAATAAATTAGTATAGAAATATATTTAAGTCAGCCTTGGGTATATATAACCAGATATACACTGTTAATTAATAAATTTATTTAAATAGTAATTAAAGACATAATTTATAAGTTGTATACTGGATAATATTATTAAAAAAATAATTATATGAGGGTATTTTTAAGAATTTAGCATAAGAATTAAGTTTAAGAAGCTTTTATTTTATTTTATTTAATATTAGATATGTTTAAGTCAGCCATGTGCATATGCAACCAAACATACACTGTGTTCTTTGACATTTAGATGGAAAGTGGTGTTATTTATTATTTGGAATTTTAATTTAAATATAATTACATTATGAAAAGTAGTAATAATATATTTCATATAAATGTTTACATTATTCTGGAACCAGGAAAAATATATAAATACCATGTAATTTAAATCAGTTATCAGTTAGAGTCAATCAGTTGATCAGTTAGTTCAGTTAGATCAGTCAGTAGAGTTAGAATACAAGAATTAAGTTACAAGAAGTTACAGTCAATTATTAAGTGAATTAGTTTGAAGAATTTAAGATTTCAAGGATTATTATTAAGTCAGTTACATTAGATTATTAATTATAAAGAAGAGTTAAGATTACCGGTTACCATCCGTTTCTTTTAGGACTACATTTGAATTATTCCATTGAACCCTATGTTCATTATCCCATGCGTGTTTACAGATTTGAGATCTATCAAATTCTTTATTTTTAATATAAGATTGATGTTCACTTATTCTAACATTTAATGGCCTTGATGATTCACCTAAATAAAACTGATCGCATTTACAAGGTATTTTATAAATGCAATTCTTTGCCTTTCTTGTTCATTGTTAGGTTTGGTTTTGGACAAAATAGATCTCAACGTGTTTGTCGTTTGTCAAAGAAACGGATGGTAAAAAAAGAAAAATTAAAGAAGCGGCTCTAATTATGCTAAATGAGGCCAATTGTGTCGCAAATTCTTCGGCAGAATGTAGTAGGACCTGGTTACCAATATTGAAAGAGGAAGTTATTAATAAGAAAATACCAGTATTAGTAAGTCAGTAACATATAGAGGATACATCATTTATGTTTTTTAAATAACGTAACATATAAAATCAGAATTTTGATGTTTGTTGAAGGTAAACTAAATTCACGAACAAATACTTACAATGTCGGGATAGTATTATGAGGTTTTTTTCCTGATTTTTCCTCATAATTTACTATGGAATCACTAACAGGAGAATTTTACTGTCATCATGTCATGTGTTTGTCTTTTTAAAGACGAATTATATGCTATGATTTTTTTCTGACGGATATTCTCAAGTTAAAGTTGATTTCATGTAATCGAATGAACTATCTTATAAGTAAAGTCGTCCCAGGAGCGCAACTCAACAATATTGGCAATATCATTTTAAAGTCGTCTACTTTAAAATGCATAATGTATGTCTGAATTGTCAATATAAATGAGTCAGATAAAATTAAATTATTAGAAGAATTTTTCACTATGTAACAAAAAACAAAATTTGTTTAATTTACTGTTTGTATTTTGAGAACGATTTCCGAAGTGGAAATTGAAACGTCAATAAACGTATTTTTATCTTTAATTGTGGCTTATTCCCAGTTTAATAGTAATTAATTTACAATGCCACAAGAAAATAGCTTCAGAACAATAATAATATAATATAATATAATATAATATAATATAATATAATATAATATAATATAATATAATATAATATAATATAATATAATATAATATAATATAATATAATATAATATAATATAATATAATATATAATAATATAATATAATATAATATAATATAATAGAATATAATATAATATAATATAATATAATATAATATAATATAATATAATATAATATAATATAATATAATATAATATAATATAATATAATATAATATAATATAATCTAATATAATATAATATAATATAATATAATATAATATAATATAATATAATATAATATAATATAATATAATATAATATAATATAATATAATATAATATAATATAATATAATATAATATATATAATATAATATAATATAATATAATATAATATAATATAATCTAATATAATATAGTATAATATAATATAATATGTGTTAATATAATTATTGATGTGATTAGTATTGTATTAATTATTAAACGTTTATAATTATTTAAGGCTTTTGTATTTCAAAATAATCACTGTTTGACCTAGAACTGTCAATTTTGAAATCCGTTAGTTTCATGTCAAATTGGCAAATATTTTACGTGTTTAATTCATACGCTGGTTTTTGTGAGTTCGAATCTTAATAGGAGTTTCCTTTTTTATTTTTGAAATATTTAAAGACCTCACGTTAATCCTATTAAATATGTGTAATATACGCAAAAATGCTAAAGTTTAAAATAAAATGAAAATTTATATCATAATCCCAGTTGTTGGTTTTTTATTTTTATCTTCGTAAAGTGAGTTATGTATATTGGCAGTATTAAATACTTATGAATATTGCATTTTAATTTATATTGTATGTATTGTATTTTGAATTATGTTGCAGTGTATTTACTGTATTGTAATTTTTATATAAAATAACAAAATACATAATAAATTTTACTGCAGAGTATGCGTATAATTTTTTTTCGCATTCAACTCCTTTTATACACGTATGGAAATAAAAATATATATTTTCATTAAAATATTGATACAATCCTTCATTTACTCTACTCTTATTACAGGACAAATGTTTATATACAGGAAACGATGCACCATATACCTATATACTTAATTATTTTTCTCTTTGTACTCTCTCTTACCTATAGCATTAATTATGTAATGATTGTGCAGATTGACTCCCATATAAATGTGTAAAGGCGAACGCGTGTATAGAAGTATAATTTCTACCGACAGTCTAGCTGGACTGCCACACCCGTTTTTTATTTTATTGATATTTTAGTTTTTCATGATATCTCAGGACTTACTTCTCAATAACTACGAGAACTTGGATGGCGCAATAAAATATATGGATTTAAGTCAACACCCGTCATCTTCGTGTTGCAAATAGATGCATGCCAAAAGTTAACGCTAAATAAACAACAAATTGTGGAATATCCAAATACTCAAGGTATTCAACAAAGTCAAGTATTTTAAAATCCAGGTAATCGCAGGTTAAAAACCATATCGAAAAATATATACATTATTATTAACCTTCGGCTAATAACGTTATGTCTCTCGCACCGACTGATTCAAATTTTCGCGGTTTAAGCGCTGCTAATTTATATTTCAATCTGCCCCTCACAGTACCTTTCAAACGTGTCTGTATCTTATCTATTTAGTTGTATTAATTACTATTAAACTGGGAATAAGCCACACTTAACGATAAAAATACGTTTATTGACGTTTCAATTTCCACTTCGGAAATCGTTCTCAAAATACAAACAGTAAATTAAACAAATTTTGTTTTTTGTTACATAGTGAAAAATTCTTCTAATAATTTAATTTTATCTGACTCATTTATATTGACAATTCAGACATACATTATGCATTTTAAAGTAGACGACTTTAAAATGATATTGCCAATATTGTTGAGTTGCACTCCTGGGACGACTTTACTTATAAGATAGTTCATTCGATTACATGAAATCAACTTTAACTTGAGAATATCCGTCAGAAAAAAATCGTAGCATGTAATTCGTCTTTAAAAAGACAAACACATGACATGATGACAGTAAAATTCTCCTGTTAGTGATTCCATAGTAAATTATGAGGGAAAAACCAGGAAAAAAACCTCATAATACTATCCCGACATTGTAAGTATTTGTTCGTGAATTTAGTTTACCTTCAACAAACATAAAAAATTCTGATTTTATATGTCACGTTATTTAAAAGACATAAATGATGTATCCTCTATATGTTACTGACTTACTAATACTGGTATTTTCTTATTAATAACTTCCTCTTTCAATATTGGTAACCAGATCCTACTACATTCTGCCGAGGAATTTGCGACACAATTGGCTTCATTTAGCATAATTAGAGCCACTTCTTTGATTTTTCTTTTTTTACCATCCGGTTCTTTCAGGACTACATTTGAGTTATTCCATTGAACCCTATGTTCATTATCCCATGCGTGTTTACAGATTTGAGATCTATCAAATTCTCTATTTTTAATATAGGATTGATGTTCACTTATTCTAACATTTAATGGCCTTGATGATTCACCTAAATAAAACTGATCGCATTTACAAGGTATTTTATAAATGCAATTCTTTGTCCTTTTTTGTTTATTGTTCATTCGTTTCAAAGAAGCGGCTCTAATTATGCTAAATGGAGCCAATTGTGTCGCAAATTCCTCGGCAGAATGTAGTAGGATCTGGTTACCAATATTGAAAGAGGAAGTTATTAATAAGAAAATACCAGTATTAGTAAGTCAGTAACATATAGAGGATACATCATTTATGTTTTTTAAATAACGTAACATATAAAATCAGAATTTTTGATATTTGTTGAAGGTAAACTAAATTCACGAACAAATACTTACAATGTCGGGATAGTATTATGAGGTTTTTTTCCTGGTTTTTCCCTCATAATTTACTATGGAATCACTAACAGGAGAATTTTAATGTCATCATGTCATGTGTTTGTCTTTTTAAAGACGAATTACATGCTATGATTTTTTTCTGACGGATATTCTTAAGTTAAAGTTGATTTCATGTAATCGAATGAACTATCTTATAAGTAAAGTCGTCCCAGGAGCGCAACTCAACAATATTGGCAATATCATTTTAAAGTCGTCTACTTTAAAATGCATAATGTATGTCTGAATTGTCAATATTAATGAGTCAAATAAAATTAAATTATTAGAATAATTTTTCACTATGTAACAAAAAACAAAATTTGTTTAATTTACTGTTTGTATTTTGAGAACGATTTCCGAAGTGGAAATTGAAACGTCAATAAACGTATTTTTATCTTTAATTGTGGCTTATTCCCAGTTTAATAGTAATTAATTCACAATGCCACAAGAAAATAACTTCAGAACAATATTTAGTTGTAGTTTAGCAAGTGGATAGCGTGTATCGTTTATTAAGAATTTTGAATATTATACATTTGGTCCCACAAACCGACATTATAATTGCCGTTACATTTTGAGGTAAGACTAATTTGTTTGATTTTTTGTTTGCGGTATTGATTTATATTATATTTTAGGGCATACGTTTATAACGAATTACGAGAGGGAACAAGAATGGCTGTTGTGGCTTCATGGGAAAGTCTTAAATGATTCAGAGGCAGAACCAGATGATGATGATGTGAGTTTGATAGACGACCATATTATAGAAACTATTGAGGATATAGACTCGGAAGTGGAGTTTGAAAATCAACAAAACTTACCTATTCTTGAAGAAACCCCTTGTACTTCAAGAATACCCTGCCTTATCGGTAAAGATGGAACTAGAAGGTGGCGAAAATATCCTGCATCAGCACGGAATGTTCGAACACGCGCTGAAAATATTTTCACACGTTTACCTAAACCTAAGGGAGATATAAGGCATAAAAATAAAGCTTCAGAGATATGGGAATGCTTCTTTTCTTCAAACATATTGGAAAAAATGGTTACTTACGCTAACAAAATTAATGAAAATGCAAGCCTATGACATTTCACAAAATCATTCTTTTTGACCGACTGATTTAGTAGAAATTAAAGCTGTATTGGTACTTTTATATATTTCTGGTTCTAGTAAAAATAACCGAAGAAACGCTAAAGATTTATTTTAGGACAGACGGAATGGCTATGGACATATTTAGACTTACTATGTCCTGGTTACCATGCCAGTTTTTGTTGAAACATATTTGTTTTGACAATAAAGCTACCAGTCAAGAAAGAGTACAAGCCGACCAATTAGCTCCAATTATGGAAATTTACGACGAGTTTGTCTTCAATTTGTCCCAACATTACAATATGTCAGCATTCATTACGATTGACAAAAAAACTCGAAGCATTTCGAGGTAAATGTCCATTTAAAATTTATATGCCTAAAAACCGAATCGCTACGGAATAAAAATATATGCCTTAGTGGACGCTAAAATGTTTTACACTGCAAATTTGGAAGTGTACATAGGGAAACAGCCTGACGGACCATTGCAATGGGATACTTCGAATTTAGCATTAGTGCCTCGTTTTTGTTCACCTATCTTGGGATCAAATAGAAATGTCACGCTTGACAACTTTTATTAGTAGTACCTCTGACGGAGATACTAAGGAGACACCATCTTACTACATTTGGGACATTACGTCAAAATAAACGTGAGATACCTCCTTAAATGTTACTATCAAGACCAGAAAAATCCATTATGTTTGTTTTTAGAGATAAGCGTACGCTCGTTTCCTATTCTCCAAAACGAAAAAGAAATATCGTGTTAGTATCGACTATGCATTACAATGATGCTGTTGACGAGGAAACTGGCAAACTGGAAATAATCATGGACTACAACAAAACAAAAGGCAGTGTCGACGTTGTTGACAAAATGTGCGAAGCCTACAATTGCGCTCGTGCCACTCGTCGTTGGCCAATGGTCATTTTTTATAGTGCCATGAATGTTGCTGGAATAAATAGTTACATTCTTTACACCTCGAATACCCAAACAAAAATCGATAGAAGAAAATTCTTAGAAAATTTAGGATTTCAGTTACTTAGCCCACATATTCGTCGTCGAGCATAATAGCAAAACATTCCCAGAATAATCCGTTTACGTCTTTCTGAAATATATGGTATAGAAACTGAGAATATTGCTCCCCAGAGTCAAACTTATGGACGATGTACGTACTGCAGCACTACTAAAAGTCGAAGAACAAGATATTCTTGTGCAAACTGTAAAAAATATTTGTGTCATCAACATCTGACGGGATTATGTAGGCATTGTTTTGACAATTATGGTACCCAGAATTTGAAATAAATTCAGTAATCTGTAAAAATTTTGAGAATAAAATTTTATTTTCCCTGTTTATTAACATACAAGTAACTGATTTATGTTTTAGTGGAACCAGAATTTATTTTTTTTTTGTTATAATTATCTTGATTTTATTAAAAGCCTGTTCATAAAAATGACACTTTTTTTTAATCCCCTTAAAATTATTAAAATAACACAAAAATTTTAAATTTGTTTATATTTGTATAAAGAATAATATACACAATTATAATGTTACAAATATTTATCACCTACAGATAAATTTTTATTTTTTTTTTAATTTTAGAAAAAGTCGGTTTGTTAGCCCGACGTTATCAAAAATTTTAAAATTTTTCACGTTATCTGTGGAGGGTTAACCCTTTCGGTTCCAGCGTACACTACAGTGTATTAAATTTTCAAGGCATCTCAACCAAAATTTTAGTTTGATTTTACAGCTGCTGTGATCTGGCGCAAAATAAAATAAAATATTACAGAAAACATTGATGACTTCTATTGACAATGCAGTACTCTAAAATATCGTTGTTTTGCACTACAGATTTTACCAACCGGTTAGAAAAATTCTTTGCTACAGATAAATGTACCTTTGTGATCTACAAAGTGTTTATTTAGTGCATTTTTGACTTTGTTTTGTTATTTGAGTAAGTTAAAGAGACGTGCACTGTGGTGTACACTAGGATAAAACGGTCAAATTGAACTAGGTAAGTGTAGCCTCACTTTTTGTTAATTTTTTTTAAACATGTTCTTTATAGAAAACAATAAGTCTAGTTGGTCAGAAAGAGCCGGTAACGTACGACAAACTTGTTTAATTGATAAACGACTTATCAGACATTGAAGTTCTTAGTTATGACGGACACGAGGGATGCGAAACAGATTTTCACGAAGAAAATGGTAATGTTTCTAAGACAATACCAGTAATGTTCGTAAATTATATTTTTGTGTCATTCGTAATTGCGCTGACGAAGCAATTGCCACAACGTCAGAGTAAGTGCAGCCTGAACAAGAAAGTGAAGACGAGCAAATTCGTCAGAAGTACTAGATGTTGAAGTAATCGAACGTCAGCCCTTGTCCTCTACTATCTGTAAAAAAACACTAAAAGTAGTAAAGCCGCTCTTCACAATGAGTATCATGTGAAGAGCAAGAGTACTGATTACTCCAATATTATCCAATTTAAATATTGTATTAATAAAACCCCTCAAGAAATTTCTTATAACCTGCCTGCGATCGATTTTAAATCGACATTTTTCCACACACGCGCTTTGAAAGGATTGATCGATTTTGTGCGGAAGCAAAGCAGTAAGTTTGATCAAGAGACTCATACGCAGCCACGTCAATCAATTCAAAGTGACGGAATTGGAGCAATAAAATAATCTGGGACGAATAAAATAATATCTAATTCAATAATCATACCTCAGTAATAATAATAATAATAAGTAAATTTTAAAAATCAAGATTTTCTAATCTAAGAGTTCCACATAAAAAGATATTTTTTTTGGCGTGGGTGCGTGTTCCAAGTAAGTACATCATTTCATACGTATTACCTCCTTATTATATAATCAAATTTATCATTGCAGTTAAGTATTTCTTTAGAGATTTATTTTTGAGTTCCGAAATAATTTAAATTTAAAATTTCCTTGATTCCCTTGCAAAAAACATAAGGTCATTTTTTATATAGTCAAACTTAAATTCCTATTTATTCCATATTATCTTATTAGGTTTTTTGGTTTTCTTTTTTCTTTAATTTTCTTTTGGCGGAATATAAAAAGGTTCAACAAATATTGGACAGCCTTCTGTATTCTGGGCATGTTCATTTCATGGCGCAAGCCTGTCATGTCTACGAAGTAAGTTCGGAAATTTTGACATGTTGACATAACCTAATGTTTTAATGTTTTTGTTTTGGTGCAGTCAATCTATGCTGCTACAAGTATTAAATAAAAATAGTAATTAAATCTGATAATCCTTTTAGATTCCGTCACTTGACAATATTCATTTAAGAATATTCACTGGAAAATATTAAATTTCTTGAATAGTTAACAACTTGGTTATGGAGTTACCGATTTCTCGGAGCAGCCCTGTGTCCTAACAGCCACAAGCTGATGTAACCGTGCCAAGAGGAATATTCCTATGGACTTATAGGGCTGTAAAGATAAGTTGTTTGACTGTGTAATTTTTTTGTTACTGTCTATTTTATACACTTTTCATATGCATATGATAAGGTGAATACCTTTGTGATAATCTAATTTTGATATTGGGAGGGAAATAAATTGGGATTTTAAATAGGATTTAAAGAGTCTGACCAAACTCACTTTTTTTTAATACAATACATTTTGATATAATAGAATTTTGATATTGGGGGAGGGAAATAAATTTTATGTGGTTTTTTTAAAAACATTATATAAGGAGTATTGAAGACTCACTTTTGAATGTAATATAGTTAATATAATTGTAACAGATTTATCACTTTGATATCTTTACATACGGTAATTAGTATCTCATTTTAGTAATTTACTAACCTTTAGTGTTAAGACCTTGGCTACCATACGGACTATTCTTGGTGTTACTAATATTTTAAACTTTATTTGGCCAGTGGTACTGACTATTTGCTTGTTGAGGGGCTATTAAGTCCTATTGTATCTTTACACCACCCACTACCACTGTTATTTAGTTTTGCATTATATGTAAATTGTTAATACATATATATCGATATACACATTTTTATAAATATATTTATTGTTACTATTTTGAGTTTTATTTCAGTTCTACTAACCAGTATATAATATAGCAAAACAAGATTAGTATTTAGTATTTTGCATTTCAGGTTATTATCTCCAGAATCATTTGTTTCAATTATTTGTTACTTCAAAATCTCAACTATCGTTGAGTTGGCGCCCTTCTTTTTCTCTTCTTATCGTCCTTTTTCTATAAATTTATTCCCAGTGACCTTCTTAAGTTGTATCACATTTGATAATAACAGGTCTCATTTCGTTTCTTGTCTCATTAGCTCATTATCCTTGCTATCTGCTTTGTATCTTTAAAGCCACAATTCAGTGCATTGAAGCTAGCCCGAACACTCACTTGAGATTTAGTGTCTCTTTGGCCATTTAACTTTGTTCCTCTGAGCTTAGCCATATTTTTAGTATTTTCATCACCTCTCTTCCAGTTCTTCTGGAATTTGGAAGTCCTACACTTCCTAAAATCCAATACTCCCGGAATATTGAGGTTTCAGTTGGCGATCAATATGGCAAATTTTTTCTCTGTTCTGGGCTTGATGGATTAAGTCATTTCCTGTTGTGTGAGTCCAATCTCTGATGTTTCGGAGCCAGGATTTCTTCTTTCTTCTTATACATCTTTTACTCTCGATTTTGCCTTCTTATATTACCTGGAGCTGCTCAAATTCCTTATGACGCATTATGTGTCCTAGATATGATGTCTTTCTAATTTTGATTGTATTAATCAGATGAGGTCGTGTATTTATTATTTCCAGTACCTCTTCATTTGTAGTTTTCAGTTTGTGACGTCATACTGTTTTAATGTCCAGGTCTCACAGCCATATAGTAGTAGAGACCACACATAACACTTTAGTGTTTTTAACCTTATTGTTATTGATAGCTTGAGGTTACAGAGCATTTTACACATGTTCATGACGCCAGATCCTACTATTTCAATACGTCTTCTAATTTCTTTTGAGTGGTCTAGCTGACTGTTTAGCTCTCTACCCAGGTATATGAAGCTTTGGGAGCTCTAAAGGGTGATACCATTGATTTGAATGTTGGGTCTAATTTGTTTAAAGGGTCTTGTCGAATACCATAATTTGGTTTTGGAAAGATTAATATCCAAACCTAGTCTGTGACTTTCTTCTAATAGTATGTTCAAAAAAAAATCATGGCGAAAAAATATGATCTATGCAACTCCAAACGTAAATTGGTTTGAACCAGAGATCGGTTGCCTTACTGAGTTGAACAGTCCTGTTTATTTCATGAGAAAATATTTAGCTCAACAACTTTTAACTATAATGGCAGAAAATACCAATGTTTATGCAGTTAACACAACATCCCAATTTGTGCCAACAACAACATCAGAATTAGAAAACTTTGTGGGTTGCACATAATAATGGGAAACTTCAGCTACCTACGCATTACATGTTACTGGGAGAACAAGTTGTTCTTTTAGACAATATTACATTTTGTGAACGTAGAAGAGAAGCCGGTTAATAGCACAGACAGATTTTGGAAGGTGCGGCCACTGTACGATAATCTACGCTCCAAAATGCTACAATTACCTTTGGAAACACAATGAGCGTATATGAACAAATGGTCCTGCATAGGACGTCTAGACGTAAAACAGTACGTCAAGGGAAAACCATGTCCTTGAGGGATAAAAATATTTGCGGTATGTATATAATTTTCCGAGTTACTAAAAATTTGACAATCTAACGGCTGAATGTATAATTCCATTCACTGTTCTCATCATGTTCTTTCATTTGACGCTCTGTAGTTGGTATTATAACAGTTCTTTGAGCTGTATTTACTTTAATATCTCTGTTGTCATCAGAATCGGAATCATCCATACGTTGTTTAATTGCATGCTAAACGTTGATATGTTTATTCATTACCTGATTATCTTAGGTATTCTTCGTAGTATCTCGTATAATTGAACGTTCAGGTGACAAATCGTCATGAATAAAATCGGGATCTGCTACACTGTCATCATCGTCAAAATCACTACGGTCCTCGGTCACATTTTCTTCATCCGACGAATTTTACTAACTATATTGTTCGTTATCACTCTCTTCTAATATTTTTCGCAACTCTTCTTCCGTATAGCCTCGTCTCTTACTCATATTGCCGCAACAATCTTAATTCATAAAAAGGACAAAAAATACAAACACTCTGTCTTGTTTTGATTTTCGACTAATTACATAAACGTCATTTGTCAATCAAGTAGCTATTTCACATATTTTGTTGTCTTAGAAAATAAATAAGACCTAAGAGTATCGAAATTGATGATTTGTCTATGCCATTTATTATTTGATATAGAAAAATAATGGATAAAATGAGAAAAATATGCTTATACCACATATGGTCTTTGGACTCACGAGACAACTTTTGATCATTTTTGTTCTATAGTCTACTGAATATATTATGTGGTATGCTTTTAAAACAAATATCTTTTAATTACATATTTATATATTTAACAATATTATTATTTTATTTATAGCCACAAGATATCGACTTTTACAAAAACATAACAGGACGTATGAGCAATTTCCACTATAAAACCTGGACAGTGAAGCTGTTAAACTAGCCTTAGAAAATTCAAACTCAATAATATAAGGTGCAATACTAAATTACTGCTTAATTCTCGACCATCGCTTTCCAAGAAGTGAGTCTAATGATGTAGAAATACTGATAATTGAATATTTTCTCCTTAGTTATCCTCAACGTGGTTACTCAAGGCTTAATTGGTAAAATCGTCCACCAATCAGCTTAATCGTTATCATCTCTTCTAGGTCATGCTCCAGAACTACTAAAGATGGTTCAGGTGGAAGAATAAACGTCTGCATATCTTGCAGTAACGTTTCAACTGGAATTTAAGCAAGGTTGTTGCCCACTTACAATGGAAGATGGTTCTCCTGAATGTTCCCCTAAACGTAGAAGTCTCTTGAATCCTATAATTATAAATCTTATATAAAAACTTTTATGTGTTGTATGTATGGCTACTCGATGGCTTAACTTGCAAATCGGCTAACTCCATTTTTTACCAAAATACAAGTTTTGGTGTTATCGACTGCGTCTAGTTGTCGCTAACATTATGTTTAATAAAATATCTCCGCAGCTTTTAAAATTACGGACAAAACGGCGAACACATAAAACTGTCAACTCCTAACACTAGCATAACAACACCGAAATGTGGCTAACTCCAAGGTCAACCGCCAGTTTATTTGTACTTGAGGATGAGTAACAAGTGCCACATTTTAACTGCCTGGTCTTTTTTAGAAAACTGTGAATTAAAAGAAAAAATAAAGCTGATTTGATAACGATACAGTGTATAAGAGTGGCGGTAAGAGATACCCACAAACGTCCAAGAGACAGAATAGGCCCATTATTAACAAGAAGAAAAAGCACAATGGTATTTAACTTAAACTTAACTAACGAATGCTGTGTGAGTGTTTGTAAAACAATGTTTCAAAACACTTTGTGTCTTACCAAAATGACTATCTGGAACTTGAAAAAAGGCAAAGAGAATATTTCTTATAAATAAATCAACAGCAACAAAAATTCCCTACAAAGTAGAAGTGAAATCACTTTCACTGAGTTCTTGAACAATATTCTAAAAATGGAATCCCATTATTGCCGCAAAAGTTCGGCCAAACTTTATTTGTTACCAGAATGGACATCAAAAAAAGCCTTGTACAATTTTTACATATTAGACTGTGTCATCTCTATATTATAAAACTAAGATATGCACGCACAATTTTTGTATATTTAATATAAAACATAAAGACGGATTTTTTTATCTCTGGAAGAAGACTAAAGGTGGGTTATCCTCAGACAATTACGCTACCATAATTCTCAAGTTTATCACGTAGAAACTTTTGCCGAGTATCCACAGAGAACCTGGATAGGATACTAAAATTATATTGTACAGTGATGGATGTACAGTGCAAAATAGAACCGTAATATTGGCAAATGCATTACTAAACGTGACAACATTAAACAATGTCACAATTCAGCCAAAGTATCTAGAGGTAGGCCATACCCAGATGGAAGCGGACTCAATGCTTGATATCATAGAGACAACTGGAAAACAAATTAATTCATGTACCAGCTGAATATGTACGAGTTTGTGTTGGAGCTCGCAAACATCCTTAACCTAACAACGTATCCTACCTAATCCATAAATTTTTTAAATCCTTCGCAAGTATACAGTTTTATAGGTCAATAAGACCAGAAAAATCCATAGGAGGTGCCAAGGTACTTTTAATGTTAATTTTGTTTGGTCTTCTACAGACACAGACGATGAAAATATTGTTAAGTTATTAATGTTTTGTTTTTTAGGTCACAGATATTCGTGCCCTACAATATAAACAAGAAAACCTGTACTTTAAGTTACGGTTTACAGATAAATGGCAGTTATTGCCACAGCGATATGATAAAAAGGTCTCAGTTAAATCTATTGAAAGCTTACCGAATCTTCATGAAAATCGGTTTAAAATAAGTAGTCGTAAATTCAAAGAGTTACAACAACTAAAAAGTACCTTTCCGGTAGACTACAAGGACTACTGCGATATGTACCACATACTCTATGATATAATAAAAATAAAATACTTTATTATAAAATAAATAAATAAATAAATAAATAAACAAAAAATGTACTTACAGATTGATTTCATTTTTCTATAGAGGTTCCATATTACGATGCAAAGAAAAGTGGGCAACTTCGATTATTTAATATTTTCTTTTAATTACAGAGTAACTCCAACAATTTAAATAATTGGTATTTAATCAAAATATTTTTTTGCGCGTTTTAGTAACTTTTAAAAGGCAAAATAAATAGAAAACAAATTGATTTTTGGAATATTGATTTTGTAAGTATTAATTTTTTTAAGAAGTTTTTTTTGTGTTCCTGTAGAGTTTTAAAAAACGGAGTTAGCCGCTGTGCAAGTTAAGCCATCGTAACTGTAAATATAACTACCATACGCAGCAATATTAAGCTGTGTCCATTACATAATTAATCTTAATGAAAATTTATTTTAATCACTGATTACGTATTACCTTTTCATTGCGTTTTAACTTATGTATAATTGCAGTAGATTTATTTGTGTTATTATATATAGGTACATGTAACTAAGTATTGTATTCTAGCAGCAACAGCTTAAGCAAGCCCTGTCGATTAGTCTTTACTAAAGTATATAAAACTTTAATGGCAATCTTTGTATCTATTATAAAAAACACAAGTTTAAGAATATCCATACCGCACTAGTAGGCATATGTGACCAAGTCATCTACCCCAATCGACCGTTATTTTCTTATCGCATAACACTTGACTGCACTCCATATAGCAAGAAACCAAACATTACTTTAAAAACTCATCATATTTCTCAGTAAGCTTTCAACTTTGAACCTTCGAATAGTTAAGTTCACTTTACAATATCAACATGACCCACAACTTTATACTTGTTTATGCTTTATGCTGCATTTATGAAATAAGAAAATAAATCCATACGTTTAAAATATATAAATCTTTAATAATTTAAGGAGTAGATTTCGTAAAGAAAGAAATATATGTGAACACAAAGTAAACTTTTACAGAACTGTCAATAAACGTCAAATCAAAAGACGGATATTTTGAAGGTCTTACAAAAAATATAAATTTTAAAGGTTTTTTCATCACTTTTACGGTATGACTTAAGAAAGTGTATATTTCGTATGGAGGAAGTGAAATCTCAAAAAAATCGACATGGAAGAAATTCCACCGAAGCCTCCAGATAGAGAGAAATTTTATATAGAATTAGGAGAAGATAGGATGACGGAATTTGAAGAATTAAAAAAAGACAACACCTTTAAAGTAAATGTTAAGGTAACAAACAAAAAAAGCCAAACAACTAGCACTAACGAGGTAGGTAGGTAACCAATTTGATTTTAATAACGATGCAACTTGACACAATTTAATAAAATAGATAGATCAGGTAATCCAAATTTAAATAAAGTTATAAATTTAAGAATAAGCAATAGATATAAATTAGGGGATAATGCACCATCTACAGTACATATAGAATATAAAAACAGTAATATCGGTAAATTACACAGGATAGGCACGGCCCGATGAATTTTACGTTTAGTTCCTGAAATTGAAAATATTATGACACAAATTACGGGTTGGTAGGAATAAAATTAAGGTAGAACTTTATAATTTTACTCGTGCTAATAAATTCATTGAATCTGATAATTTAAAAAGCAAAGAGTACGAGACATATATTCCAAGGTTTTTTACTCAAAGCAAAGGAGTTATAAAATCTCTAGATAACGATATAGAAGAGGATGATTTGTTATTATTAATTCAGCCATTAAAGGTCAGTCTATACTTGCAAACGTAGTAATAGAAAAAAATGATATACGAGTTTAAAAATTACACACCCAGAATGTTACAATGTTTAAAGTGCTTGAGATTTGGACATATACATGATCAGTGTAGGGGAAAAGATAGGTTTGAAAGATGCGCTGAAGAACATAATTAATCAAATCGTTCCAATCCTACCAATCTATTTTGTGTATTGTGAAAAGAAAACATAGCCCTGCTGACAAGGGAGCAAATTGTCGAGAAAGAGAAAAACAGTAGTATATTAAAAAGATTATGAATATTGAAAATATAACATATTATGAAGCTAATAATAAATATAAAAAATAATATTCAACAGTAAGTAAAGAACAAGAAAGTACTTCCAATAAATATAAAATCTATAAACAAAAACGATTAAATAGTATTGATTATAGTTACGTAGACAGAGAAATAATCGAAGCGCACAGAAAAATCTTGCAAACACAGATACAAAACGATAATCACAGCAATATAGGAGAAATTATAGTTAACTTTATTTTAACAACTTTAAATCAGATTAATTACAATTTAGATGAAAAAAACGTTAGAATTACTGAAAAACAATATTTCACGATTATTATTAAATCGTGATGGCTAACATATGATTTCTTTAATGAAATGCTCGGTCAATTAAAACAAATAAAGGTTATTAAGAAAAATTTTTGTATCACAATTAAACAGATATAGAACTAATATTAGAAACATGGTTAAAGAAAAGTAACTTATTAACTTTAAGGGTTAAAATATCTTTAGGAATAATAGAGATGATGGATATGGTAGTGTGGACTACATGGACTTACATGGACTAAATAACTCGGATTCGAAAACTAAATTATGTATTTTTACAAGAAAACGAAAAGAGATACCCAACTACATCTTAATAAACAATGTCTCCTATCCAGTGTAAAGTTACGTTAAATATTTGGGCATTTCTCTTGATAGACAGCTTCTCTGGTAAGTACATATAGACAATATAGTTAAAAAAACAGAAAAGGGAATAATTCTTCTTCGATTCGTGTCACACTTACGATGGAGAGCAGATCCAAATATTTCTTTGTTATTATTTAAAAATAATATAAGAGCTATAATCGACTATGGATCAATATTATACAGTGACGTATCATAGTGCCATTTAAACAAAATAGACAAAATCATTAATAAATGCCTTAGATTATGTATAGGAGCCCTAAGAAGTACACCTATTAGTAACCTACAAGTCGAATGCTGTGAAATGCCAATGTATATAGAACGAAAAAATTTGGCATCAGAATTTTAGTTAGATTGTACGAAAAAAAGTCAAGTTTACTATCCAGAATACACCAGCTGTTCTTAGCAGACTTAACAGAAAAATATTGGATCAAAAAGAAATCTCTAAATATAGTAGAGTTCTATTCAAAAATGACACTATATAATAAACAACTATATAAATATGATAAATAAATCCTACTTACAATATTGACTTTAATACATTAGACCAAGTTCAGATATAGTTCTTAAAGGACTACAGCAATTTACCTTTATATTCAAGAAAATTAATGTTTATATCTGACAGTTCACAATTGTTCAAAGATTGTTATATGCTATATACAGATGCATCTAAAAGTATCGAAGGTATGGGATGTGTATACTGGGATAACAATAACAGTTAAATGTTTAAACTCAATTCCATCATGAGTATATATACAGCTGAATTAAGAGCGATAGCGGAAGCACTTAAATATTTATCTAATATAAATCATTCAAAGTTTATATTTTATAGTGACAGCAAAAGTTCTTTAAGTAAAATTTGTGTCATAAATCCCAAAGCAACAGTAAAGTACATTGAATTATATATAATAAATAAAATTAAAGAATTTCAGCAACAAGGCAAAACTGTTAAGTTGGCGTGGATTAAAAGCCGCTGTGGAATAACTGGAAATAAGATAGTAGATGAATTGGCAAAACAATTGGCTGTGACACAAGGAGTATTACCTCATTATCTTTGTACGTCTAGAAATATAGAAATAGACATGTTCAAACAGCTTAAGGAAGAATGGAAACAAAGGTATATTAATAAAAATATAAATACAGGGAACCATTACAGAGCGATCAGAAACCATATAACGGATAAATCTTGGTTTGCTAAAATGAAGTCGACAAAGGATACGATAAGAACTATATGAAGAGTGAAACTTAACCACTGTCTTACACCATCATATATGTTTAAAATTAATCTAGCTAGTCCACAATGTACTTGTGGTCAGATGGGTAACCCACAACATAAGATTTTGAACTGTTCTCTTATATCCAATAAGGTAAATAATTTTTTAAATTCGCTGTATTCTTTGACCGATGTCCACCATCCCATTAATTTAAATTATTTACTAACATTAGAAAACAATGAGTTTTTATAAAGATTATTGTATAAACATGTATTAGATATTAAACTCAAATTCTAATTGTAAATATAGAGTAGAGTTAACGGATTTTGGGAACAGCTATGACCTTGAAAATGCCTCAAAGAATATAACTAAATATCTCTTTTCTTACTCAGACTCTTTAAAGTCTTTTACAATATTTTAGAATCAAAGATACGTAATTATATTATCAATGTATTGGATATTGACAAGAGCTATGCATTAGGCCTATTTAGTACACAAGTTTATGTGAAATGTAAAAAGAGAAAATTAAGAAAAAAACTAAATAGAAAAAAAAATATATATAAAAAATAAATAATACCTAATTAAAAATAAATAAAAATAAAAAAAAATGAGGAACTTATACAGTTCACAGTAAAGTTGCTATTGAATTAAGTAGATAGCTGCAGAAGAGTTTTCAGTGAAACTCTGAGGACCTCATCACTTATTTTATATATAAATAACTAAAAAGCACCTAATAGAAAAAAAAGACTATATATATATATATATATATATATATATATATATATATATATATATATATATTACTCCTTTCACAATACAGGAGTCATCGAATGTTTTTTATTCTATATATATATATATATATATATATATATATATATATATATATATAGTTCAGCTCAACAGGCCTCAAAGGCCCAAGGCTTCAACAGTTTTCTTCCATTTCTTTCTATCTTGTGCTAAGTTTTTCCAATCTTGTACCCGCAGCGACTTCAGATCTTCTTTTGCCGACTCCAGCCATTTTCTTCGGGGGCGGCCTCTTTTTCTTTTTGTACCAGCCTCCGTGTTTATTAATTCATTGGGAACTCTTCCTTTCTTCATTCTTGCTATATGCCCGAGCCATCTTAATCTTTGAATTTTCGCGAGTCTTGTTATTTTTGGTTGCCCATATATTTGCATTATTTCTTCATTCGTTCTTCTTCGCCAGATATTCCCCTCTTTTACACCTCCGTATATCCTTCTAAGAATTTTTCGTTCCCATCTATCTAATTTTACTTCCATATCTTTATTTAGTGTCCAGGTCTCGCTAGCATAGAGTACTGTAGGTCGGATAACTGTTGTATATATTCGTTTTTTTGCTATTCTGGATATTATCTTCGATCTCAGTATCTTAGTCAGGCTCCCAGCACTCTTACTACCTTTGGCCATTCTTTTTATGGTTTCTTGGTTCTCTTCAATCCTATTTGTTAGTATCACTCCCAAGTAGTCGAATTGGCTAACAACTTCAAAGTTATATTCTTTACTTGGGCTTTGTACCTTAAAGGACTCTCCTAGATGATTTTCATTTCCCCTCATCACCATATATTTTGTTTTTTCTTCGTTTATTTCTAAATCATATTCTCTGGCTATTCTCTCTATTCTAATAAAGATTTCTCTTAATTCTGCATGTCTCCTTGTTATTAAGGTAACATCATCTGCATATGCTACACATTGATGCCTGTAATAATATATTGTGCCTCTAGTGTAGATGTTACATTCTCGTAAAATCTTCTCTAAGATCAAATTGAAAAAATCTGTTGATAACGGATCACCTTGTCGCAGACCTCTATTGGTGATAAAACTATCCGAAACCCGTCCTTCTAACATGACTTTACTTTTAGTATCATTGAGTATGCATTTAGTCAGTCTTACTATTTTTGGTGGAAATTCAAAATATTCTAGTGTTTCATATACTTTATTTCTTTTTATAGTATCATATGCCATTCTAAAATCAATAAACAGCATGTGTACTGTTAGGTTGAATTCGTATGAGCTAGCTAAAATTTGTTTCATTGTAAAAATTTGGTCAGTTACCGAGTCTGACTGCTTGATATTCACCTAGACAATTTTCAACTTTTGTTTTAATTTTATTTCTAATTGATATGGCCAAAATCTTATACAATGTATCTTGTAGAGCTATTTCCCTGTAATTTTTACATTCTGTAACGTCTCCTTTTTTATGCACTGGACATAAGACTGCTTCTTTCCACTGATTGGGTATTTTTTCTTTGATCCACACTTCGCGTATTAACTCAGCGATTTCTTCTTGTACCATTTCGCCACCTTCTTTTAAAAACTCAGCAATGATACCATTTTCACCAGGTGCTTTGTTGTTTTTTAAGTTTTTTATGATCTCTATAATTTCTTCCTTGGTAGGTACTTCTTCATTTACATCTGTGTCCCTTACTTCTTCATGTTGTAGTTGCGTTTGTTCTCTTTCATCTTGGTCGTCCGTACATAATAATATGTTCTCAAAATAACTGGCCCACCTTCTTAATTTTTCATCTGTTCCACCTAACAGATTCTCCTCTTCATCTTTATAATATCTTGATGTGGTTTTGTACTGGGTTCGGTCTCGTTTTATTTCTTGGTAGAAATTCCTGACTTGTTTATGTAAAAAATCTTCTTCAATACGAACTAGTTTCTGCTCTAAACTTGAACGCTTCTTCCTTCTACAGATCTTCTTTGCTTCCCGTCTTTTTTCGGCATAAGCTTTTTTACTCTCTTCATTATTTCTTATTATGCTATTTATTCTAGCTTTATTTCTGTCACTAATGGCTTTCTTACAATCCTCATCATACCAATCCGTTTGTTTACATTGTCTGTTTCTTGATAATACTGAGTCGGCTGCTTCTTGAATTTTTTCTTCTAGTTGTACCCATCTGCTTTCTATATCATTTACTGTTGTCTGGCTTTTTAGTTTCTCTTCAATTTGCTGTCTGAATTTTTTCCTAACTTCTCCCTCCTGAAGTAGTGCACCGGTATATATTTTTATTTTTTTACAACTAGCGTTACTAATTGTGGGTATTATTTGCTCCATTTTAATTTTGACCAAAAAGTGGTCCGAATTTGCATCAGCACCTCTGTAACTTCGGCTATCTGGTATGGCTCTCATATGTTTGGCTTCTATTAGGAAATGATCTATTTGGTTTACTGTTTGTCCATCTGGTGATATCCAGGTACCTTTATGAATTTCTTTGTGATCAAAATAAGTGCTCATAATTCGCATATTGTGTTCGAAAGCAAATTCTATTACTCTTTTTCCATTCAGATTACTATCTCTATGTTTACTTTTTCCATCTGTTATTTGTTTGTATACATCCTCCCTGCCAATCTTGGCATTAAAATCTCCTACAACTATTTTTATGTCATATGATGGTATTTTGTAAAACATATGTTCTAATTGTTCATAAAAGCTATCTTTAACGTCTTCATCTGTATTTTCTGTTGGTGCATGCACATTTATAAAGGTTATTTTTCTATATTTTCCTCTTATTCTTATTTTACATAATCTGCTTGTGACTGCCTCAAAATCTATCATCAGATTGGCAAATGTTTTCTTTATAAAAAATCCCACCCCAAATACACGTTCATTGTCTCCACTGTTGAAAAACACGTAGTTCCCCACATCCATGGTGAAATTTCCTTTTTGTTTAGTTTCTTGTATAGCTGCAATATCTATTTCTATATTTCTCTAACGTATCTGATAAGTTCTTTAGTGCCCCTACTTCAAAAGTTCCTCTAACATTCCATTGTCCTATCATCATCCTATTCCGCGCTTTATTCGTTTCCATATTTTCCTGACCAGTGTGCCTGTGTAGACTCAGTTTTTTTTCAGTTTCTTTAGTTTTTCGGTACTATGGTTCCATTTCCACCATTTATCGTTTATACATATTTTCTGATAGCTGACTTTTGTTTCATTACCTTTTCCTTTTTCTTCTCTCGCCATATCTCTTAGCTCTTTCTGTAGTTTGGCTTCGGCTTGGGTTAGATCGTTTTCAATGAAATACCGCGTTCCTCTTAATTTGCTCTTATTCTTCATAATAAGTTCTTTATCCTTCATTGTATCTACTTTTACTATCGCCACTGGTGGTTTCCCTTGAGAGGTTCTTATTTTCTGCACATCTTTTATTTTCACATTCACATTCAATTGACTTGCTATAAAGTTGGTGGCATCTTCCAGTTCCTCATTTTCTTTGAAATCGCGTCCTTTGATCACAATGTTTTGTTTCCGGATTTGTTTATCCATCTTTTCGATCCTGCTTTCCAGGAAATTTACCTTTCCGTTCAACTCGCGATTTTCTTTTTTAAATTGCTAATTTCTTCTTGAAAAATCTGCTGGTCTCTTCGTACTCCTTTAACTTCGTTCATAAGAGCGATCATCATTTCTTTCAATTCGGTATTATCGCAATCTTTCTTAGGTGGAGACCTAGTTAACTTTCTGCTTTTCATGAAAGGGTTTTCATCTTGGTCGTTTTCTTTTTTTTTCTCTCTCTTTCTCTTACCATCGTCAGATTCTTCACTATCCATTGATTTAATCCTCTTCTCGCGGCCATATTGTTAAAAATATTATAAATCTCTTACCTTATTCTGGACAGTGTTTTGACGTTATAATTCTCACTTACACGCCTATGTATTGTTTTGTAAATAATCACTAATTATTGTCCTTATCGTGAAGGTTCCCCGTACCGCACTACTTGCCTCTTCAACAGATCGGAGCTTGTAGCGCTGATTGTTTATTTAGGTTACTCGTTATGATTTTTTAAAAAACTCGATTTAGTTCACAGTTTTCTACTGACACTCGATTCACACATACACTATTTCGCAAGAAAAACACTTTGTGGATAAATAAACTCGATATTACCCGAATTTTCGAATTAAATATCGGAGCCGTTTTAAACCACGTCTTTCTCGTTCATATACCAGTGACGGAGTCCTGGTTGTTTATTCTATACCGTGTACTAATTGTAATAAAATTTACATAGGAGAATCATCTCGTAATTTTCACAGCAGAGTGATATCACATCGTAGTGATATAAAAACCAAAAAAATCAATGCACGTGCATTGACAGAACATGCACTAACTCTGAAACATGAATTCAATTTCGATGATTCCTGTATTTTGGCAATAGAAAAGAACCTTTCAAAACGTGTTTTTTTGGAAATGTGTTTCATAAAATCTAGCACATCTTGCATCAACAAAAAGTCCGACATAGACAAATTAAGCAACATTTATTGTTATTTACCAGAAACGTTAGAAAAATACCAAAAATAAAATAAATATTTACCTGTACATAAATTACACCTCTATGTATAATATGTTGCATACCATTAAGACAGGTTTAAAAAGTATAGTCACCTAAGAAGGGCCTCTAGTATTTCTTGAAAGAAAGATAACATCAATTACACCTAATAACATATTAATTACATTGTTTTTACTTTCCATTCTCCGTATGAGTTAATATACACCAGTAAAACATGCCATCAACCAAGTTTTACTATTTTTACAATAAATTTTAAAAATGTTATAATGTATTTTGTCCATAATTGTATATTTTAATGTTTGTTATAAATGTTGAGTGTCAATGCTTATATAAATAATCTCAACGACTAGTAAGTTACACTGAAGAATTGTGATATTTTTTAAATATTTACATATTTGTCTTATTACAGTGTCTTGAAAAAGGAATAAAACCATTCCGAAAGCTCGACAAAAAAGTCAAAAAATTGTTTTTTTAACATCCCGGCCAATATTCTGACTGCAACCCTAATAAACGGTGTTGTTTGTATACATATATAATATATATATATATATATATTATATATATATATATATATATATATATATATATTATATATATCTTCTAAAATAACAGCTGATCTGGTAGATGAAAATGGAGTTGAGGTTAATTGGGTTTACAGCTGATTAAAAGCCAAGTGCACTCTGTTTAACAGTTCATTATATTTCGCCAATTTTCATTGGCATCATCAGATGAAAGCTACAATTATTCAAAACATGGTAAAAATAAAAATAATAAAGTAACAAAATACATTCAATAGTTGTTTGTTGTTTAAGTCTTACTTGATTGAGGTTGCGGCAATATGATTTATTTTAACAAAACAATGGTTTGTGGTACGATGTGGATTGCAGCTTTTTGGGACATATAACATGCAGTTGTTGACGTTCAAAATTAAAATATTAGAAATAACACAATATAAATTAAAAACAAAAACAAAAAACGTTTAGTTCGCAGACAGTCATTAAGGTTAAGTACTAGAAATACCAAATATCGAATGTTATTGATTGACGTGTAACAGGAGATAATTAGTTCTGTGGTGTTAATATAGTAGTTGTTTATTGATTGGATTTTGAAAATTTTGAAATTACATGTTGTGTTAAAATAATTATTTAATAGTTATGTTTGTTTTTTTGGATATGTAATAGATAGCATAAATCTCACTCAGATGTTCAACATCTGATTTCTTATTTATTGAATTATCCATTTGGGTGATAAATGCCATCTCGAGGAAGAGTCTTTTATTGAGATTATTCTCTAATGAAACAAAGATTCTTGCAATAGAGAATAATCTCAATAAAAGACTCTTCCTCGAGATGGCATTTATCACCCAAATGGATAATCCAATAAATAAGAAACCAGATGTTGAACATCTGAGTGAGATTTATGCTTATCTATTACATATCGAAAAAAACAAACATAACTATTAAATAATTATTTTAACACAACATGTAATTTCAAAATTTTCAAAATCCAATCAATAAACAACTACTATATTAACACCACAGAACTAATTATCTCCTGTTACACGTCAATCAATAACATTCGATATTTGGTATTTTTCTAGTACTTAACCTTAATGACTGTCTGCGAACTAAACGTTTTTTGTTTTTGTTTTTAATTTATATTGTGTTATTTCTAATATTTTAATTTTGAACGTCAACAACTACATGTTATATGTCCCAAAAAGCTGCAATCCACATCGTACCACAAACCATTGTTTTGTTAAAATAAATCATATTGCCGCAACCTCAATCAAGTAAGACTTAAACAACAAACAACTAGTGAATGTATTTTTTTACTTTATTATTTTTATTTTTACCATGTTTTGAATAATTGTAGCTTTCATCTGCTGATGCCAATGAAAATTGGCGAAATATAATGAACTGTTAAACAGAGTGCACTTGGCTTTTAATCAGCTGTATACTCAATTAACCTCAACTCCATTTTTATATATATATATATATATATATATATATATATATATATATGAATATATATATATATATATATATTAATATATATATATATATATATATGTATATAATATATATATATATATATATATATATATATATATATATATATATATATCTGCACCATATCTGCACAATCCAATGGAAGCTGCACCATATAGGTAGTCAGTAATAATTATTAGTATATGGTATGTTACATGGGTAATAAGTTAAAATTAAATTATACTTAAAACAAAAAAATAAGGGCAAACCATTCAGTTATTGGCACTTTAAGGAAAAGAGTTGTTTAAAAATTGGACTTACTAATATAGGTAACGTCCTACTGGGATATTTTGAATATTTTTATTTTCTTCTTTAAGTGCCGTCTCCCAATCGGAGGTTGGATATCATCATCACTATCTTTACTTTATCTACTGCTGCTCTAAAGAGTTCTAGAGAACTGCATTTAAACCAGTCCCTTAAATTCTTCAACCATGACACTCTCCTTCTTGCTATACTCCTTCCTCCTCTTATCTTTCCCTGTATTATTAGCCTTAGCAGTTCATATCGCTGTCCCCTCATTACGTGTCCCAGATATTGTAACTTTCTTATTAAAAAAAAAATTTCAAATCCTTTATAAAAGATTTATAATAAAATGCCCAAACTATCACATTCTATCACATCTATCACAATTACATTACAGAACGTTTTCGGATTGTTAAATCCATCATCAGTGTAAAGGAGGTATACATGCTATGAGCCACCAAAATATATGGGTCAAAACCATTGAAATGTTAGGATGTTTAAGTTACCGTTGGAATTGGTAACATTGCGATGTATTACCCTACATAGGTAAAATGGTCCTGAGATGAAGTGTCTTCGAGGACCTGTTGATAACAACTTGTTGTTCGAGTTGTTATTAACGGGTCCTCGAAGACACTTCGTCTCAGGATTATTTTACCATTTTACCTATGTAGGGTCATACGTCGCCATGTTACTAATTCCAACGGTAACTTAAACATCCTAATTTGTAACTATATATAATGTAAAACAACTGTAAATTTATAACATTTCAATGGTTTTGACCCATATATTTTGGTGGCACATAGCATGTATACCTCGTTTACACTAATGATGGATTTAACAATCCGAAAACGTTCTGTAATGTAATTGTGATAGCCCGTTTGGGAATTTTATTATATACCTTTTATGATGGACTTGAAATAATTTTTTTGTGATATATTTTGACAGAATGAAAAACGTTTTTCTCGCTTGAAGAAACAATTTATTCTGACTTTTACAATGTTGCCGTTCAGACAATTTTGCTCTAATTGGCGTTTAATTTAACGTCCAAACAGATGGTCCAAAATTATATAAACCTTAATAAGTTCAAGTTCAAGCATTTGACTACATTGCTAAATTAATGTCTACCTAAATCCAGTATTCTAAACGATGGTAGAATGATTGTATTATATATAATATTTGATTATATTTCTTCATGATTTTCCCAGTAAAAATATTCTTTGGGATTCAAATCAAGTAGACAAAGAGGCCATTCAATACTACTTATTCTACCAATTTATCGTCTGGGAAATGTCTTAACTAAATAACGCCGAACATTTACACCAAAATGAGTTGTACCTCCATCTTGCTGAAAACATAGCTCATTAAAATTGGCTTTAAACTTGGTTTTATAGGCAGTTACAATGTCAGTTACAAGCACCCTTTCATAATTATTGCTTGTTAATTTTTTTCTATAAAAAAACAGCTCAAGTATCTGAGTATCCTTTATAACAAGGATACATTTAGGTTTTTTGGTCTTTGAGTATAGTTTTCATGTATCCAGCGTGCATTTTTCTAACACCAATACTTTAAATTTTGGCTATTTCCATTCCTACACAGTATAAATATTGCTTTAATATAATTGCTTATATATAATTCTAATCTTTGAGTCTATTTTTAAGATGCGTGATTTATTTCAGGTGAACGTTTAATGTCTTAAAACATCAAATTTTATTCAACTGATACCAGGGAGAGACCAAAAGTTAATTGGTTAGCATTAATCACCCAAGATATGATTGTTATTTTGATGACCACAAATATTATCAACTTAAGGGCTATAAGCAAAAAAATATTACTTTAATTTCAAAAAGGTATTGTAAGGATACCTTACAGCAATTTATGTTTTTTTTTTTTTTAATTTGGTATTTATTTTAGGTATCATACTGACTTATACGTCACTCCATCTTTTATTTACTGATCTGAACGACAGATTTGACACAAAGTATCATCTTACGGACCGATTTAATCAAGATATTATTGTATTTTTTTTTGGTGTAATTAGGAAAACAGAGGTGTTTATAATGACCTTAACGCTTTAAAATTAAAGTATCGTTTACCATCATACATTCTTGACTGGAATGAGGGATCTCCCTCACGTTTCGAAAATGTGGAAGAAGATATTACTCCTGATGTTCCGATGGAAGATGTACCTTTATATGCTAAATATTTTTCTTATTTACATCAATTACAACTTTGATAAAGATGTTAGGAATACACGATATTTAAAAGGTATAGAGTATGATGGACTAGAAAATTTGACAGGCTACATTTGCCGTGAGCTTAAGTGGCCTAATAAACACTTAAAATTATCTAATTTAAATGAGTATGCTTGGCTGACTTATTTGAGTGAAGTTGGTTTAACATGCTGAATTTATCAAAAAGAGTGGTTGAAGTTGAAAAAAATATTCAAATGTATAAAGTACAACGAAATTAAAAATACATATTTTTTTAATTTATAACCCCAAAATCTAACAACGCATCTTATTATCTCTGGGACGAATCCGAGAAAGAAGTAACTGCTGACGAGTAAACATCCATTAATTAGCTCCAAATATGACGCAATTTTGTACAGTGACGGATGCACGTACCAGAATAGATACTCATTCTATCCAACGCGCTATTTCAGAAAAAACTGTATTAACTATAACTCAAAAATACTTAAAAACAAGACGAATGGAGCGCGATTTGATTGAGAGTGTTAATAAAAGAAAATTACGATATAAAGAAATATACTCTTCTGTTGGATATGTGAAAGTATGCCGTACAGTAAGACTTAACCTCATTACCTACAAAGTTCATTACTTAAAGGACCAGTTTTTTATATAAATATAATAACGGATTGATTACGACTGTCCCCGCTTCTCCGCCCCCAATTTCCATCTTTTTCTGTCATACGCAGTTGCCTCTTCTAAGTCTCTTGCCGCCATTCCTTCATCAATATCGTTGCGCAAACTTCTCCGTGGTCGTCCTCTCTTTCTTCTTTCAGGAGGGATCCACTTCAGTACTCTTTTAGTCCATCTGTAGTCTGGCATTTTTTTAACATGTCCGAACCAGATTAATTGTTTTCTTTCTATATCATCATTAATGTTTCGCTCCATTTTTATTTCGTTTCTTATTTGCTCCTTCCTAACTCTTTCCAGTTTTGATCTACCGCAGATTCGTCTCAGATAATCCATTTCTGTCGTCATGAGTTTGTTTTATTAGCTTTGGTGACGTCCCATACTTCCGAACCGTAAAGTGTAATACTTTGGACTATACTACCGTAAATGTGTTTTTTGGTTTCTCATCAAATTGTTTTTTGCCAGAGAAGAGAGTTTAAGGCACGCGTCGCTGCTCTACCCTTGTTTATTCTTTCCCCGATTTCATCTGCGCTATTTCCCTTCTTATTGAAAATGACCCCCAAATATTTGCAGGATTGTACGCCTTTGATTTAGTCGTCTTCCGAGACTAGGTCACATATTTCATCTGTTTCCACTGATAGATATTCACATTTTGTCATATTCATGTTTAGACCTGCCACCTCATATTCTTCTTGCAGTTTTCTTACCATATAGCTAAGATCGTAGCTATCTTCGGCAATTACTACCTGGTCATCCGCAAAGAAAAGTGTATATAGCGTGTTTTCTTCCACCGTTATGCCCATGTTTCTACATTTTTTTATCCATTTCACTAAGGATCTGTCCAAATAGATTTTAAATAAGGTGGGTGACAGACAGCAGCCTTGTCTTAGTCCCTTTATTGTTTGAAAAGGAGAGGAGATTTTTTGTCCCATTTTAATTCTTGCAAAGTTTTATTCGTAGTATTTTTGAGTGGCGTTAATAAGAATTGGGTTTATTGTCAAGTTATCCATTTCTATCCATAGTTGGGAGATCGGTACACTATTATATGCTTTTTCCAGGTCTATTAAAGCTATATGGGTTTCTCTATTTCTCTGCACTCGTTTTTTCCATCGCAATTTTTATTGTGAAAATATTATCCATAGTGGAGCGTCCGGCCCTAAATCCCGCTTGTTCTTCGGGTTGTTTATCTTTAATATCATTTTCTATCAAGTTTCTCAGTACTTTTGAATGTAATCGGCCTATAGTAGCAATCACTGCGATCCCTATCCCTCTATAGTTTTTAGGATCCGTTTTTGTGCCTTTTTTGTGTATTGGAGAGATATACGATTGTCTCCATTATTCTGGGACTTCTTCTCCGTTTAAGCATCTTTCGAATAATTTTCGGATCATTTTAAGCAGTTTTGATGATCCATATCTAATCAACTCTGGATGTATTCCGCCTGGGCCTGGAGATTTTTTTTAATTTCATTCCCTTAACTGCTTCTTTCACTTGTTCTATTGATAGTTCTATTCTTCCTTATACTTTCACTTGTTCATTTGTCTGTTTAAACCTTTCTCCAGTTTTTTAAATGTACAGTAAATTGAATTTCATACCCTCGATCCGACAGAGAAATAAAAAACGGGATCCAGTGGTAACTGATTTGATATGCATTTAATATAAGCCTGAAGATATGGTGAAGTATAAATTAAACTTTTCAGATAATTTTTTTGGATCTTCCGTGCAGGATTAAAAAGCCAGCAGCTGATGTTATATTGAAACTTCTGCACTAAACAAAAATTCCTATCCGTGCAAGATTAAAAAGCCAGCAGCTAATGTTACATTGAAACTTATCTAACCGTAAAAAACTGTAATTATCTAAATCTAAAAGCCCAACGCATCCGCAACTCGCTTCAAATCATCGACAAAGCTTTCAATTGGTCATTGCCGGCATAGTCAAAAATCTCTCACAGAAAGATATCGAGGATAACCTATCCGAAAACAAATTCTCATTTACCAAAATAGTCATTATAATTGCTCGTTCTATAAATGAGCCAACCTCTTTCGTTAAAGTTTTTACAAACTATAAAATTATATTCGTTAATGCACTCATGAACTGTAATAAGATCAAAGAAGAACGACTGAATTGTGAGATTTCCAGATCAAACAATTCCGTTCCGATTCAGCTTCAGCTGATTCAGTTGTTAGTAATGCTACAAAAGCTGACTCTTCAGCAACGAATGCATACAGAAATATATTATCTGTCCATATTGAGGACAACAACACAGATTTACTGCATGCCTCACGATAGCTGTTCCCAAATATCCGAACTGTAATGAACCCCTTCTGGTATTTTCAGAAAAATGTCCGCACAGAAAAATCCAACCGAAACACATAAAGCAAACACAATCTGTACATACTCATAAGCAAATTCTCTCGTATGACTTATCCTCGGATACGAAATCCTTAATCCACTTTACTTCCATGGTCCTAGTTAATGCCTTTCCGGAAAAGAGAAGTGACACAATCCGCTATTTAAACCAAATGTCCAATTCATTGTATGGATACGCCATATCTACTTCCTGTTATAACAATTCCGTAAACCAAATTTTAACATATAACTCCTCACATAAACACTCAAACACTTTACACTCGTTATTCATACATACACTTATTATTTACAAACACATACACTTTAACCAACCACACAAGCTTAGAAACCAATAAACTTACAAGCACCAAAACAAGAAACAAACCAACAACACACAACCAATACCTATACAATACCCACAAACACCAAACACAAAATAGTGAGCACCCCGTACACTCCTTAAGAGTCGCAATTCAAATTACAAGGACAGGAGGAGATTGGATTTTTGTGGTTTTCCAACGATACTTGATCCTAGGTGAATAGATAGTCACAGCTATCCTCCACACGTTGACACCGAACTAAAAAAGGCCAATAATCTGAAAAGAACCGTTTGATCCAAGGAAGCTTGGATTAAACGCTTACTGAGTAGCGCTCCTATTGTTACCCAAAAAGGCAGGAAATATTTCTGACATCTCTGCTTAGTTGCCACCACATAAGTCAGAGGAGAGCGGCAATACACAAAAATTTATCTCTTTTTTACAAACCCTATCCTTGAAGAGGAAATAGACCCTAAACAAGGTAAAAATATGGTCTATTTCTCTTTAGTCTTTAATAAATCCATAATTCACAAAAGTTTACATTCATTACTTTATCACTTCGTCTCGTAAAAGGACATTTAACATAAATAATCCGTAATTTTGTTATCAGAATGCTTCCAGTCTCCATGTTATCGTTTATTTCAAATTGACACCGTTAACTAGTGACGTAATGACGTCATGCTCAGAACCGAATGCATTTGAAACACTTTGGTGTCATAACTTTTAAGTTATTGTTAAGTTATTGTATCATGATCCCTACGTACTACATGCTCGCGACTATCAGAAAGTTTCAGTTAACATTAGTCTTTCATTTATGAGAGCGAAGTTCGTTACGTATCTTGCAAACTTTTTTGATAGTATAACTGTGGTCATAGGTCAGATTATGATAAATGCAAAATATTAATTTTTGAGGAGAGCCGAAATATTTATGTATTTTGAAGATAGAGTTACGGTGTTAAATGACAGATATTATTTTTATTAACAAGAGTGTACAACGAAAGGTATAATATAGTACGTATTTAATATCAGAAACAGGTATATGGGAAATAAGTATTACGAACATTAATTATTTTGTTATAAAAAATGGTTGTAGTTATCATATTATGATCAAAAATATTAAGCAGTTATCATGGTACGATCTTCAATGCTGCGCATTATATAAACTAGTTTATTAAAAAAACTCCTTTATCACTCTTTAAAACATCATAAGAATACAAATATAAAAGAAAAGTTAATATTAAAACACATGGATCTGATAAAAAAATATATAAATAATAGTATTAATCTGAATCGGAACTGGAATCACTAATGTGTGATGTGTTTACTGCATCGTCCGTGGATTTTATTATATATCTATAAAAATCGTAATACATTGGATCTATATATTGTGATAATGATAAAACTTTGCTGTTTAGCAGGCTTGAAAAGGCAAAAATATAATTTTGTGTCATTTCAATTACTGTAAATTTATTGCTGACCATTCTTACAAGCATGTACCTGTCATTTGGGATTGAAATTGTACCACTACATTTTTTTGGCATGTTCTATAGAGCTATAGAGACATGGTCAGCTTCGTGCCACATATAGCAGGAAGTTTTACCCGTATTACAAAATATAAGGAAACATTTATTGTAAATTTAAGCCAGGTATTGCTTTGTTGTGTGACTTCTGGAATAATGAGTTTTATATGCTGGGAAACTGGCAATGTGATTATGAACATAAGCTATTGCTGCAGTTGAATGTTTAATTTTTGGTTCATGTCTGCCTCTTTCGTCTCTTCCAATTATCCCCGTGAGTGTCTTTTTTTCTTCTCAATAATTCCATTTATGAAACTATGATTCTCGCCATTCCACCAACACCAGTTTTAACTTTACCTCTTTTTGATAATAATATGTGATGACTGAGATGGAGATGTTGCATATCCCGTGTTTGTAGTGAACGATAGTCGGTAAAAATACATCCTATTTGTGTATCCGTAAATTTGGTTTTACATTTTAATCTACATTCTTGTAGTACATTTACACACTTACTTAATATTTTTTTCTGGATTGGTTTCTATATTCTTCTCCCTTTCTAATTTTTTCAGATCTTTCCTTACGTAGTTTTCTTTGCATCATGCCAATACCACGCTTTGTTTTAACCGTAATATTACCTTGAGTTTCTGCCGTCACCGAAAAAGTAACTGTATTTTTAGCATATATGTAGAATCATTAGATGAGGATGACAACTGATCAGCATCTTGTACAGAATTAGGGATCCAAGTTCGATCCATGACGTCATCATCAGATGAAAAATCTCCAAGTGTTGAGTCGGGCGTAGGCACTCGGTAGCCTGATGGACCAGGAATGGATTTTATGATATCCTGTTGTTGTGAACCCTGAAATATAAAAATTAACTGTTTTTAAAATAAAGATGTTTAATTAAATTATTATTTACACATTACGTATTTACTAGACTGTTGGTAAATACAAAATATGAACATTCATTTTAAAAGTAGGTAACTTGATAGATATTATTTCATAATAAAATAATTATAAACCAAATGAAATCAACTTATAATAGGTATCTACCTTTGTTTCATTTTCCTTTACTGCTCCATGTGTTGAGTCGGGAGTAGGAACTGGGTAGCCTGATTGAACGGGAATCGATTGCATAATATCCTGTTGTTGGGAACGTAGTAAATTCTGAAATATAAAAATATAAAAATTAACTGTTTCTAAAAAAAGATTTTATAATTAATTTATTATTTATGCATTACCTTCCTACCGGATTGTAGATAAATAATAGAAACCTTCATTTTAAAATGTATGTAACTTGATAGATATTATTTCATAATAAAATAATTATAAACCAAATAAAATTAACTTATAAACATACTTTTGTTTCATTTTCCTTTACTGCTAACTCCAACAATTTTTTTGCTCGAGCACTCGTCATATAGGTAAAATGCTATCTAAACAACTGTTTCCTGCGGAGGGACCGCAGACGTTCGGATACAATTAGCGTCTCTTAGCAAAGACAATGACGTCGACTTTGCTAAGTATCAAGACAATTACTCTACACACACACACACACACACACACTACACCTCAAATTGTAAGATTAGCGAATGGATTTAGTGTCCGCAGTCATTTAAACACAAACAAACAACAACAACTGTTTCCTGTGGCGCGAATACTACTACTACTACTACTAACGTAACGTACTAACAAATTATCGGTGAGAATTATCGGTGAGAATTTGATACCGTGCTGTTTTGAGGACGGGGAAAGAGGAACCTACAGTAATAAACATGATTTTGGTGCTGGTATAAGTACATCGAAAGGACTAAATAATGTTTGATCATATTATGTTAACCCGTAACCGGTGACGTCCGATTTTAGGAACATAACCGGTGACGTGGAGTCTCCGGGACTCATCATAAATATGCTGGTCTCATTCAAATTTAAATAATTATTTTATCACATTGTTTATAATAATCTGTTCTTTAGGCATTTTTGCAATATCCTATTGCCTTTTTAATTCTTTCTGTTACTGACTATTCTTATTATTAACATTTTTGTCAAAAGTTGCAAATAAATAAAGTACGGTGTTACGTCGGAAAACTTAATTTTTTTTAATATTTCTAAATTTGGTACGTACAAATGGTTTTAATATTAGGTATAACAAATATTGAATAATCTATGGTAATAAAAAGTATCATCAGTAGTCTAACGTAACGGAACGTGCAGGGGGTAAATAAGCTAGGACAAAAAAATGGGATTATTTTTTTTATTCTTTTTGAACGTTCAGTTTCTGCATATTTTATGAGAACAAATCAAGCAAATTGGTTTTTATAACAGACGCATAAATAATATGTCTTCCTATGAAGTTTTGATGGGCAAATGTAGCAATACTTTCGAACTGCTAACCGATCTTCTTGAATAGAAGAATTTTCAACCACGCACAGTATTCGCTTTATGTTTTCTCTTATTTCTGTCGGGATTCTGCTGGTATACATTCGTTGTTTCATGTGTGCTTCAATTAAGCTTTTAGCCAGTACCTTCATAAAATCTTTGCTGTCTAAGGGTTTGGATTCTCTATAACACTGATACATAACGAAAGCGTTAACTGTACTCATATCTAGTATTTTGTAAAATATAGCCATTGGCCAACGTTGCGTTCTTCTGGACGAACTGTAAACCGTACATTTTTCATCGAAAGCATTAACGCCACCTTTCGTTATATTATACAGACTAATTATTTTTGGTTTTTGTGTTTTTTCATCTATGGCTATACTATGATGCATGGAGGATAATAGTATGACGGCTTTGTTTTTTTTAGGAACATACGAAAGAAGGGTAATGTCTTTTGTAAAACCGTATCTAACTGAACCAATCTCTCTATGCCTTTGAGGAAGAAACTCAGGAGGAATATGTCTTTTAACCTGTTTCATAGTTCCCACATATGTTAGACCATTAGATTTCAACAACTGAACTAGTTCTATAGACGTGAACCAATTGTCAGCTGTCACATTACGATTACTGCCAAATAATGGCTTAGAAAGCCGTAAAACAGATTGAGTAGGTTTAGCAAGCTTTTTCTTAGTTACTGAAAGGCCCATTCCGTCGGAATCTTGGCCTGTATATACATACGCATTGTACACATAGTTGTTTCGTGCATCTGTTAATATCATAATTTTAAGTCCATATTTTCGTGGTTTGTTTGGAATATACATTCTAAAGCGTGATCTACCCCGGAAACCAACTAAAATTTCATCAACGCATACATATTCACCAACAGAAAACTCCGTTTGACAGTTTTGAATAAAAGATTCAAATAGTTCTTGAATTGGTTCTAGTGGATTTACCGCTTTTCGTTGTTCTCTCGTGGAAGGGTCATCAAAACGTAAACAAGTCAATAAAACTGCAAATCTCTTGGCACTCATTACGGACCGAAAAATTTCTCTGTCCGTTCCATCTGTAGCAAATAGACATTCTATGTCTTCATCATTGGACTTTAATACTGAGGTGTAAATTAGTAAGCCTAAAAATGCTTCCATTTCGACCTGGTCGACATTTTTTAATTCCGGCCTCTTTTCATTTTTGTATTTGACCCTAACACTCGCCAATTTTACATTTGTCCATTCGACTACAACATTTAACATTTGATTTGTAAATAAACAGTTCCAAATTTCCTTTGGAGGTGCCGAAAGACCAAGAGACCGAGCCTTTCCTTGCAGCCCCGATAAATGTACAATAATATTATGCTTTTGAGTACGAATATTTTTTGGTGCACTAGCTGACCACTTAAATCTGTTTTTATCACAAAAGTAGTTTGAAGATCTTGACGCCAATATATTATTTTCATCATCACTGGACGAGTCTTGGTTTAAAGTTTCTGGAATATTGTCTTCTGGATCAGATTCACTATCAGACTGCTCAGATGCCGACTCATGACTGCTTTCTATTACCGTATTACTGTCAATATCATCAATATCACTATATTCAGAGTCCAAATCATTGAACCAACTTAACACTTTCTCTTCAAATTTCGGATCTGTAACACTAACCGATCGTGACGTACTTGGTAGATGATCCATTATAGTTTATACGAAGAAATATAAAACACTCGATAAAAAGTAACTAACGTTGACGTTGAGTCTCGCTGACTCCAATAACGTCTGTTCTCGCAAACGGCTAAACGTAAACTAATCAAACAAAAACGCTTGGTTTATGAACTATTTTTAGAAAGGTACTTAGCCGCAGGCCATCCAGAGTCGTCCGCTTCAATATTTTAAACCGGTTTTTAATTTCGCAAGAGTCTCTCAGACTCCACGTCACCGGTTACGGGTTAAGTGTACAATTGTCATATTTTGATCAATACAAAACACCAACTCTGTTAGGTTAGACTAAAATAAAATTAGTTGTCAACTTATGATCAAACAACATGTTTGATTTTGTACTATCATAACCAGATCCACATAAATCAGTTAGGGAGTGTTGCGAATATAGTTAACATAATCTGACCAAATGAAAAAGCTTTTTTTGCTGGTATATATGTAGTATTAATTAAAAATTTGATAAAAATGCACTTATCATTGTCTGACCTATGGCTACAGATATTTCCTAAACCTTTACATCCAGAGCAGCATACTGTATGACTTTTAATGTTGCAGTGTCCGGCCTTTTACTACCTACACCAACTTAAAACATTAACTAAACTTTTATTTTTTTTTATACAATATATATATATATATATATATATATATATATATATATATATATATATATATATATATATATTGTATTGTGTATATTGTATATATATATATATATATATATATATAATATATATATATATATATATATATATTTAAAATACACGGATTTTACTGCAATAATAAAATTTCAGTTTACTTTAAACATTCAAACACTGTTTTATTATCTTTTAAGCAAAGTACACTCCTACTCTATTATGTATACAGCCCGAGACTAAAACTTTTTATATTAAAAACAAAATAAAAAAATATAACTGGATAAAATAAAGTTAAACTAAACAAACAACTAATAAAAAAATGTTAATCCAAAACATATAACCCATATTTAAAATATTTATTACCTGGTGAATAATAATAGCTTTACGTTGCTTTTTTTAAAATAATTATCTTTTCCACCACACATAAAATTAATTTTCAAATTTAATATACTCATGGAGCGGAATTTAAAAAGTAATTTACTAGTTGCGCAAACATTTTTCAAAAAACAAAGTAAAATATTAAACATAATGAACACGCGATACTGTGTATCAGAAGTGGGGATTCGTTTCCACGTTATCGTTTTTTATTAAATTAAATTGTAATACATAAATATATTTTTTACTAATAAAATTTTCATTAAAACCCAAAAAATAATAAAAAAAATTTTTAGATTTTTTAATCGAACACAGAATTCATGTTGATAATTCATAACTGTTGAAAACAAATAATTCTAATAGCTTTTTCATATGAGGAATGTTTTTTAAGTGGAATATATACCAAGTCGTTTATTAATTATCAACAGGTTTGAGTGTTTATATTTTCAAAATGATTAAAATTAAAATTTTTCAGAATTTAATTTACTAGAGTGATTATCTGGAACCGATAAAATAATTTTAATTGAAATACAGTATATTAATTCATTTAAATTAGTTACGTATCAATAAGTCTTAACTACTATATATTTTTTAACCGCAATAACCACTATAAAAAACATAGTATTGATTACTTTTGTTTTGTAGCTGGATTGTTTATTTTTATTTTAGAAAAAGTTTTTTACATATAGCATATTTATTTACATTTACATTGCAGATTAAAAAAATACAAACGTTTTGTGGAATTTTACAGTTTGTTATAGAGTTTACTTTTTTGAGAAAGTTTGTTGTATTTCCACTGTCGATATTGCTGTTGAGAAGACTGGACAGTCTATTAATATAGGATGCCCTGAAATTAGTATTTGACAGTTGTCGCTAAGAGTCCTTGGATATGTTTTTATTGGTTTAAAAGGCTGAAGTAATATTTCTTCATTTTTCTTGTCACGTTTTGGTTATGCAGTTTTTTATTGTTGGTTTTTGGTTTGAAAATGGTATTCTTCTTCTTCTTAGGGTGCCTGTCCGTTCCGAACGTTGGCGATCATTCTGGCTATGATGATTTTGTTGGTTGCTATACGAAATGGCTTTGTTGAGGTCTTTCGATACCATGCTCTCAGGTTAGCAAGCCAGGATATTCTTCTTTCTTTCTGGGGCTCTTTTTCCTTCAGTTTTACCCTTCAAAATGCATTGGAGTAGCTCGTATCCACCTTGATTTCTCATTATATGTCCCAAGTACTCCAGCTTACAGCTCTTCACAATGTTGGCCAAATCCGCGGTTGTGTTCATCCTCCGCAGTACTTCTTCATTGGTGACTTTGTCTGTCCATGGTATCATATACCATGAAAATGGTATGTTTATCATTATAGGGATTGTGGTGTGTAACATTTTCATTTTATCTCGTTTATATTAAAACGCCATATAATATTTTTAATCTTTAATCTGTGTTTACATAATTTTTTTTAAGGCAGCCGCAGCAATCATATTGGTTATTAGCGGATGGCTTTAATGTAAATAATATTGATAACAAATACCAAATAAATAACATACTTATATGCGATTCAATATGTTACAGTCTCTAAAAATTTCACAATATTTTCACTGGTTCACTCACTAAAAATATATCTGATGAAATATTGTTAGTTAGTCTTTCAGCTCTATATTTGAGACACTCCGTTAATACCTACGCGTTTCACTTTTAACGGCACGTCACGACTCGTAAATTTTGGTTGAGGTTCCTTCTTCATGATATATTCATGTGTGAGTTTGCTGTGTCCTAATCGGAGTCTGGTTAATACAACCCGAAGGAAATGGCTAGGGACGTTGTTACTACATCATTCCAAATTTGGTTTAATTTCTTTTAACTTTGAGGATTTTTCTTTCTCACATTTAGTCCAATGACATATCAGTTTTTTTTTTAAATACGGATTGAGATCTTCTGCCAATGGTTTTATTATTGTCGGATATTTGGGGAATTTACTATTTCTCGAGCATTTTTACCAGCTAGTTCGTTTCCTTTAATGCCTACATGTGATGGTACTCACACGAAGACTCATTTTTTATTTTCCAGCTGTTGTATCTTGTTTTAAGTTATTTAGCAATCGGGTTGCAGGTATACATTTTTGACAGTATAGGGAGGGAATTGATTGAGTCAGTAATAATAAGGAATTCATCTGATTGGACTGTTTGTATGTGATTTAAAGGTTTGTATACTGCATACATCGCTCCAGTTATCCACTGGATTTTGTGGGCAATTTAAAACTTTTTATTATATCTCTTATAACAAATGATAATCCTACACCAGAAGTTGTTTTAGATGCATCTGTGTAAACTTGGATATATTCAGGGAAAGAAGAAACTATTCTATTATAATTGTTTATAAATATTTGTGAATTAGTTTCAGATTTGATGTGATGATAGTTCTAAATTTAAAGTTGGCAAAGGTATTAACCAAGGAGGTGGCTTGATAACGTTTGCTGAATGTGTTGAGAAAAAGTTAAAAATTTCAATAGAGTTTAAAATGATTTTAATCCTTAATTGAAATGGTAAACCTGTTCTTATATTGACATTTGATAACGATGACTAAGTAAAAAAAGGGTTGTCAGGTTTCAGTTATGATTGTTTTGAAACGTGAGATAGACTAAGTAATTTTTGTCGTTCATGTAATGATGGCTCTCCAAGTTCCCTCTCGAGGCTTGCAACAGGAGTTGTTCTATAAGCTCCAGAGATTATGCGTAATGCATTGTTGTGTATAATGTCTAATGTTTTTAAATTTGACTTCTATGCTAAAGAATATGCAATGCATCCATAGTCCAGTTTTGATTGGATTAGGCTTCTATCCAACAATAATGTCTCTCCGTCAGCACGCCCTTGTTTGTTGGCTAAACATTTAAGAAGATTTATACCATTTTGACATGACATCGTTGATTTTTTAATATGTGGTTTACAATTTAAAGTTTTGTCGAATATTGTGTCCTATTATTTTATCTCTGTACTTGTTTTAAAAATTTTGTGCTGGATTTTAAGGCAGGTATGTTAGTGTGAATAGGCTTTTTAAAAAAATAATATACTGTGTCTTGTCAGCTGAAAAATTGAATCCACTCCTATGAGACCAATTTTCGATTTTATTTAGTTCTTCTTGTAAAATTTTGACCATCGAGTTAATATTTTTTCCTTTGATAAACATTATCATAACATAAACATATAATCTAGCCTGTGCAAGTCTCTTGAGATTTTTTATAACATCATTCATTTCTATTAAAAAAAGTGTAGGGTTAATTACAGATCCTTGTGGTGTTCTATTGTCTTAAGACCTAATACTAGAAAGTTCTCCATGACTACGTACTGAAAATTTGCGTTCATTTAGAAAGTTACTCAAAAATGCCATCATGTTTCCTTGAATTCCCCCAGGCTGCAGCTTTGCTAATACTCTGTGTCACCATGCTAAGTCAAATGCTTTGTGGATGTCAAAGTAAACGGCTATCCATTTTTCTGTTTGTTTCAGAAGGTTTCATTATTTGACTTTCTTAATATAAAACATTGTCTATAGTAGGTCTCAAAGGACGAAATCCAGCTTGTTACGGTATAACAGACAAAAAGCAAATTATTCAAGATGTCACTGTACTCAATAAACTATCAGTAGGAAGCGACCACAGACCAGTAAGAGCTAGAGTAACGATTAATCTACAAAAAGAACGAGCAAAGATGATAAACAGTTGCAAACGCATAGTTTGGAATTCACCAAATCATCCAGAAGCATACATAAGAAATATAGCCGAAACTTTACAGAGTAATAATCCCAAACCTCTAAGTATCGACGATCACAATAAATTAATAACAGACTCAGTTAGAAACGCACAACTCAAATTTTGCAAGAAAAATGACACCAAAAGTGAAAAGATTAGCAAAGATACAAGGGCTCTCATGGAAATACGACGAAACCTAAGCGAGAACGAACAGGGAAACAAAGAAGAATATAAAAAACTAAATAAAAGAATTTCAGCGGAAATTAGAAAAGATGTAAGAAGATATAATACTAATGTAATTACTCAAACAGTAGAAGAGAACAAAGGTTTAAAGATAATGAAAAGAAAACTTACGCAAAGTAAAAAAGAAATATACAAGCTGAGAGATAAAGACGGAAAGGCAACAACAGATAAACAAAATATTCTGAAAATAACTAGAGAATTTTATAAAGACCTCTATACCAGCCAAAGACCACAAGACAATTTCCCGACACGAGTAAAGACTCTCATAAATCAGGGATCGGAATTACTTTTACCCATTACTGTATCAGAAGTAAGAGCTGCTTTAAAGGAAATGAAGAACCATCGATCGCCTGGTGATGACGGACTCGTTATCGAGGCAATAAAAGCAGGTGGAGAAATTTTATTAAAATCAGTAAGCGAACTGTTTACTAAATGCTTACATGCGGGTACGATTCCAAAAGACTGGAACAATGCAGTAATAGTCTTGTTACACAAAAAAGGCGATATTACTAAATTAGAAAATTATAGACCCATCAGCCTCTTGACACATATGTACAAACTCTTTATGAAAATCTTAACAAAGAGGCTAACACCTAAACTTGATTTCTATCAGCCCAAAGAACAGGCAGGCTTCAGGGCAGGATATGGCACAAATGACCATTTGCATACCATAAAGATCTTAATAGAAAAGTGCATCGAGTACAACATACCACTGGTTCTTGCATTTGTCGATTACGAGAAGGCTTTTGATTCTGTAGAGTTTGAAACAATACTGGAAGCCCTAAATCAAAGCCGAATAGATTACAGGTACACGACACTAATCAAAAACATCTATCAGAACGCTACATCAAGTATACGACTGCACGAAGACACAGAAAAATTCAGCTTAGGTCGAGGAGTTAGACAAGGAGACAATATTTCACCAAAATTGTTCACGGCAGCTCTAGAGTCAATATTTAAGGGTACTCAATGGCAAGATATGGGCATCAATATAGATGGAGAAAGATTAAATCACCTAAGGTTTGCAGATGATGTTGTATTAATCGCAGATAACTTACAAGATACGGTTTCTATGATGCATTCGCTTAAAAGTCTGTCTGAAAGAGCAGGATTAAAAATAAACTTTGAGAAAACTAAAATTTTAACAAATCTCGTAATGAGTGGAAATATAACTATTGACAATAATACCATACAACAAACAGACACTTACAAATATCTGGGACACGAAATCAAAATAAGCAGAGACAATCAAACACATGAAATACAGAGGCGAATAGGTCTAACATGGGCAGCATTTGGCAAATTAAGCCATATTCTAAAAAGTTCAATTCCCATGTGTCTCAAGCGAAAGGTTTATAACCAATGTGTATTACCTGTACAAACTTATGGAGCAGAGACATTAACACTCACGCAAAAATCTGCGAATAAACTTATAGTTACACAACGAGCCATGGAACGTGCAATGCTGAACGTGAGCCTTCGAGACCACATAACAAACCAACAAATTAGGCGAAGATCAGGAGTTCAAGACGTCATCGAAAGAACCACGACGCTTAAGTGGAACTGGGCAGGGCACTTAGCCAGAACACAAGATGGACGGTGGACAAGACGTATTATGGAATGGAGGCCCAGAAATTATAAAAGAAGCCGAGGACGACCACCGACTAGATGGACCGATGACATTAAACGTGTAGCGGGAAACTGGCTACAAGCGGCCCAGTGTAGAGAACACTGGAAAGAACTGAGGGAGGCCTATGTCCAGCAGTGGACGCGATTGGCTGATTGATGACGGTATAAGTAAGTTGTGATGTTCCAAATGCCACGTAAGTATATTATATATTATTTTCTCTAGTAGTTTAAAAGTAGAACATGTAAGTGATATTGGCCTATATGATTCTGCTTCTGTAGCCGGTTTATTAGGTTTTAGTATAGGAATGACAATAGCTTGTCTCTATAAGTCAGGAAATTTTTGTTTACAACAGATTGTATTGAAAAGATTCAATAGGAAGTCTAACGCTCCGTTAGGTAACGGTTTTAAGAATATTGCGGGTATGTTATCTGGACCTGTAATTTGCTTCTTCTTCTTCTCTATAACGTAAAAAAAGTATTTCTCTAATTTTCATTTGCAGATTTTTGTTTGCATTAATTAGGTTTCCATTTCTTTCTAGTTATTTTATTCCATTTTGTGTATTGACGCTAGATACCTATTTTTACTTTTTTCCATGCGGATGACATGTTTGTATTCCTGTTAATACATTGAACGTATATTTCCAAGACTCTTTTTTAGATTTGGTAGTAATTAATTTTACACATGCCCTTTTTTCTTTGGTTCTATCAAGTTTTTATTGACTTAATGTCTTTTGAAAGTATTTAAGACTTTTTAACTTTGTTTTATTGCCAATTTTCACTGTTTACTGTTCACCAGGAAACAACTTTGTTTTTTGCTATTTACTTAAGTTATTCAACAATTTTAAAGTTCGGTTTATGTCTTCTTTAATTATAGGGATTTTCGATATTTCGTTAGCAATTTTTCTTTTAAAAATGTTCCACTTAGCTTGCATTATTTTCCACTTTTGCAAAGTATTGGTTTTTGTTTTGATCGGTTTACCATGTGTGTAATCGTCTACGGTTTACCATGTGTGCTTTAGTAACGTGGATGGGTCAGAAATAGACAAGTCAATTGCTGAAAAATTTTCAGTAGCTGCCTTGAAACGAGTTTTAGCTCCGTCGTTCATTATTGTTAAATTCAGGCTATTGATTACGTTTGCTAATAACTATCCATTTTTAGGAGTATAGGGTTGTGTTATAGAGGTAGTACCTTTCACCGGAACGACCACATCGAGCGTCATAGACGGGAGATGGTTCTTGATAACTGGTCCTCATAAGACACCCAACTCTCACTTATGGCCACACGTGCCACACCCTGGACAACTGCATTGGTCTGCGGGCTAAACTAAGTGAGGGTAGCCAGATATGGTGAAAATAGCAACGTCTGTACCCAGAATGGGCGGTTGCAAACGGCGTCTGTTCCATAGTGGGTGGCTGAAAACTAAGCCCTTAAACGGCATGAAGGAAGGCAACGGGATACCACCTTCATTATATTTCCAAAGACAATCACATGAATACATTCAACTTAAAATTCTCCGGGGGTATAAATAGTTCCCCAATCGGATCTCAAGGAAGAGCGGTCTTGAATGTTTCAAACGTACGATCAAACTCTGTAATACACGCAGCTTATTTGAAGTCGGGAAGCTGACTAACCTAACTCAAGAAATAAGCAGATTTAATCTAGATATCCTTGGGATCTCAGAAACCTGGTGGCCTGGATCCGGTAAATGCACTACAGAAAGCGGAACATTATTTTACTCAGGCAATGATGACCGCGATCATAGAAAAGGCGTCGGGATTATAATAACTAAAAGATTGGTGAGAGCTATCACAGAGTTTGTACCATATTCAAACCGCACAGCCTTAGTAAAAGTTAAAGCGAAGCCAAATAATCTCAACGTCATACAGGTTTATGCACCAACTAAAGACGCATAAGATGAAGTAGTGGAAAACTTTTATAGTGAAATCAAAGAACTACTTAAATTGACAAAGAAACATGATGTCAACATATTTATGGGAGATTTTAATTCCAAAACAGGGAAGGGTAGCTTTGAAGACGTAGTTGGACCCTATGGTCTTGGAACAAGGAACGAAAGGGGTGACCGGCTTATACAATTTTGTCAAGAAGAAAACATGAGAGTTACCAACACATGGTGCCAACTCCAACCCAGTCGCCTTTATAATTGGAAATCTCCAGCCGATAGAGCTCAGAACATAATAAGAAATCAAATAGACTTCATTCTTATCAACGGTAGATTCAGCAGAACTGTCAAAAGAGCTTGCACATACCCTGGAGCAGATGTCACTTCTGACCACGTAATATTAGTGGCCGTCATAAAGATCGCTCTTTCATGCAAGAACAAGCCTGAAACTCAACAACAGATAGCACTGGACAAACTGAAAGACCCAATGATACAAGCAGAAATAAGCAATGAAATAAACGCACAAATTCAAATATTGACGGCAAACATTGCCGAAGATCTAGCACCAACATGGAATACAATTACAAGTGCTGTAACAGACATCATGGAAGAACGACGAAGACACAATAATAACCAAGATGGCAGCAATATGTATGAAAACATTAACAGGCAAATAAAAGCAAAAATAAGAATAGCAAAAAATTAATGGCTTAAGCAACAATGTATCGATATTGAACATTTACAATGACAGCACGACGACCGTAATTTACCTAAAAAGCTTAGGGAGACTGCAGGAATATACAGAAAACGAAGACCAACTACCATAGTTAATCAGTATAACCAGATAGTGCTGGGTGAAAAGGAGAAAATTGATATATCGGAAAATTATATCCAGGAGCTCTTCCATGACGAAAGACGCATGAGTGAAGTTTATACAGACGACTAGCTGACTGGATTTTCAATCATCAAAAAAGAGATAAAAAAAGCAATATTGAAATTCAAAAAACAATAAGGCACCTGGACCAGATGAAATTCCGTCAGAAATACTCAAATTACTGGATAAAAGGGGAATTTCAGCACTACATAAAATATTTAACGTAATGTATGAAACTGGCTGCTACGCTCAACAGTAGTTACGTCCCACCTTAATTCCCCTGCCCAAGAAAGTTAATGCAAAAAGATGTGAGGATCACAGACTCAGTAGCCTGATGAGTCACACTTTAAAGATATTCTTAAAAATACTACATCAAAGATTATACAAAAAAATGTGAATGGGACATCAGTGACTCCCAGTTCGGGTTTAGGCAAGGTTTAGGAACACGAAAAGTAATAGTAACAACACAGGTGCTGGTCCAAAATTGTTACGATCAGAAGAAGGATGTGTTCCTATGCTTTTTAGATTACCAAACAGCGTTTGATCGTGTGCAACACCACAAGTTAATGCAGATCCTCAAGAAAGTTGATATAGACCAAAAAGACATAAGATGCATAGAAAACTTGTGGAGTATTGATCAACAACATACGATATACTGATGATGGTGTCTTAAATTGTGACAACATAGTCGATCTTCAACAACTTGTCACTATAATAATCGGAGAATACAGTAAGCGAATGGGATTATAGATTAATACCAAAAAAACCAAATTTATGATCATCTCCAGAAACTTAGATGCACTTGAAAACTCCATCGTAACACTGAATACTAAGTCCATTTACAGTGAGTAAATTTAAATATCTGGGATCGTGGCTTTTTGAAGACTGGGCATCGGACAGGGAAGTAAAATGTCGCATTGAGCAAGCTCGACAAGCTTTCGTAAAATTCAAGAAGGTACTGACTTATTCAGAGTTCGATGTTCAACTGAGACTAAGGTTTACTAAGTGCTACGTGTGGTCAGTGCTGCTATATGGCGTAGAGAGCTGGACAAAAATACTATGGACAGCGAAAATCACAAATATAGATGTCCTAAAAAGAATAAACCAAGAAAGCCAACTTTTCGAAATCATCAAGAAAAGGAAAACGGCGTATCTAGGGTCACATTATGCGAAATGAAAAATACCAGTTCCTCCAACTTATAATCAAGGGTTAAAATTGAAGACAAGAGACGAATGGGACGCAAGAAAATGTTCTGGCTCCCAAATATAAGGAAATGGACAGGGATTAACGACATACAATCTCTGATACATATTGCAAGAAATAGATAATTAATGAAAAATGTTATCGCTAACAACCATTAGTGGACTTGCATCTGAAGAAAAAGAAGATCCATTTTAAGTAGTTTTTTCAAAACCTTACAGAAAATTATGGCTGGTAAAGTCCCCAAGAATTAATGTTGGTGTTGGAATTTGCATAATTTAATTAAGTCGAAAAGTTCATTTCCTCGGATATTTTGGCTCGAAGAAATATTATTATTATCCAGATTTAGCCATACGGCTCGCACTCCCTCTAAGGGGAATAATCACTTATCCCAGATACCTAAGGTATCAAAAGGATTGAGCTCTGGTGTGACTCTTTCCATGTTATCGAGTCCTAGGTGACTTGGTTCATCGGTGTATCTCCTAAAAATGTTCGCACGCATCTGGACGTCGAAAGTAGCACAGCTTTCTGCATGATCTTATATAGATGTTCATTTAGACCCAGCTTTTTTATGTTTTCTATGAGCCTCTTCGGAATGACTCCAGTGGTAGAAAGAATAATAGGTATCGTCTAGGTACTTTCCATTCTCCATTGTCTTCTTATTTGTATTTCCTGATCTCTGTACTTGGCGATCTTTTCGTTTTACTTAACACGCAGATTATTGTTGTTAGGTATCGCCACATCGATTAAAGTTGTTTGTCTTATTAGTTTATTAACTAGCACGAGATCTGGTCTGTTATGGCCGTTGCGATTTTATCGCAACTTAGATCTGGATTCCACACTGGTCCGGCAAACTCAAGAATAGGTCTAACGTATATTGAGTAAAATTTACTAACAGAGGTTAGAGATATACGCGTAAAACATTTACGGATCAAAAACAGTTTCAAGTTTGCACGTTTACACACCGACACTATGTGATCAGTACAATTTAAGTCACTATTAATTATCACTCCAGTAAGTAAGTAACTATTCTGAGGACCATTTGAATATTGCGTCAGGATCTTATTGGAGAATATGTTGTTTAATAGTTGAATTCACATATAACTTCGTGTGATCAGCGTAAGTGGAAACCTTACTAGATACAATGAGCAGAAGATCACTAGTGTCGACACAAAAAAGTAGCGGTCCAAGTACTGATTCTTGAGGGACTCCACTTTTGACTGGCTTATCTAGTGGTCTTCACCAAGACGAACACTGAAGTATCTGTCGGATAGAAAATCTTGTATCCAAATGTTTAACTTTTCGCAGATACCATAGTGATCCAATTTAGCTAGTAATCGACGTTTTGAAACACGGTCAATAGTTTGGAGAAGTCTAAATAAACTCCAACGATACGATTCCGATTGTTTAAAGATAATGACCAATCATTTACACAATAAAGTAATTTTGTGATCGTTGAACGACCTTTGATAAATCCATGCTGTTGGTAAAGGATGACATTTTCTTGAAGAAGGAACTCGGACATAGCTTCCGAAATAAACGATTTCATGACGTGGCCGACAATAGGAACCAGGCTGATTGGACGATAATTATTGCAATCAAGTTTATTTTCTTTCTTGAATATAGGAGTAGCCAAAGCCAATTTCCAGGACGAGGGGAGGGAACCTTGATTTAAAAAAAGCATTCATTATGAGAGATATAGGGATGGCTACAGATTTTGCACATTGTTTGAGGAAAAAAGAGGTGAGTCCGTCTAATCCAGGTGATGAATTATTTCGCAGTTTCCTTAAATGATGTTTAATTTCATCCGGTGTGAAAGATATATTGTCAAGAGTTTTAGAAAAACGTGGGCACATTGTTTGAGAAATGATGTCGTTAGGTTCATCTGTAAAAATCTGAGAAAAGAATAACGATAAAAATTCCAAAGATTCGTTATTCGAAGAAAATAAAGACACATCAGGTTTTTGGAGTAATGGTATGGAGACTTTAGAGGATAAATATGTACGAATGTACCGATAAACTTTTTAACTATTGCCACTTGCAATGATAGATTCTTTAAATTCTGTTCTTAACTTTAACAAAAAATGTTTGACTCGGTTAGAAAAATTACGGTGGGTGAGAAAATCATCAGGGGAATCAGTGAGTTTATATCTTCGCCAAAGCTTTCGCTTATGTCGAAATAAATGGGTAACTGAGAGGTTAATCCAAGGTTTTAGTCGATTTGTATATAGCTGCCGTTCGGTTATATGATCAGAAATTGTTGTAGTAGTAGTATAAAGAAAAGAGTCCCACATTGACGATGGGTCAGAGTGATTAAGAAAAATAGATTGCCAGTTTAACTGAGATAAAACTGAATTTACATTACAGAAATCAGTAGTGGCATACGTTACGAAATTATTTTTGGAAGGCGGTGTTAAACTAAATTGAATGTGAGCAGTAAAAAGCAAGTGGTCAGAAAGACCCACAAAATAGGACACTTCAAGTGTAAAAATTAACTCATCGACGTTTGTGAACAATAAGTCTAACGTTAAAGGATTATTGTTGGCTCTAAACCTTGTAGGTTCAGTTATCAGTTGTAATAAATTTGGGTTCATGATATAGTTTTTAAACAAATTTTGGGAATTGATAGTATCATTCTTGGAAATAATGGGCCAGCTTATTTCTGGAAAATTGAAATCTTCAACAACAATGAGATTTTTAAGGGATGAAAATTCCTCAAATTTGTTAATAAGCGTATTGTCCTGAGTAAGTACTGTATCTGGAGGTCGGTATATGCAAACTATACAAAATATGAAAGTGTTATTAGTTATAAGTAAGTGGAAAATTTCTATAGCGGGTACGTCTATTGTTTTATTACTAATGGAAAAAGTGTTTCATCATGTAATTTCATTTGCTAAATTGATGCATACTCCTCCCTCTCGACTAGAACCTCTATTTCTTCTTCTTCTTCTTCTTTTGCCCTTTAATTCGTCCAATTTTGAACATAGGCTTCCCCCAGTTTCCTCCATTCGCTTCTGTTTTGTGCTTTCTGTTTCCAGTGTATTCCCAGGAATACACTGGAATACACTATTTCTTCTAAATATAGTAAAATTATCAATGTTTACAATAACATCGGGAATAGAAGAAATAAACCACGTTTCTGTTAGAAGAATAATTCGAGGTTTTAAAAGTTGAAGAGTAGTTATAAATTCATTAAATTTGGACATAAGAGAGCTTAGATTCGTATACATAAGAAGCCAATCATTAGTGCAGAAGAATTATGAACGAAATTTCATTATCTTTTGACATCCATTCACATATTTAATAGTAAGGTAATTTTCTCCATTATTTTTACGAGTTTCGAGCTCAGTACGGAGTTTCTTTAAACGCAGTTGCTGCATAGGTATCTTGTCATCAATAACAGAATAAGCTTCAGTAGATTTGTTGTCCAAAAGTTTATTTTTGTTAGGAAGATTTTTTCAAGTGTGGTGTTCAGAACTCATTATCACTTTTATCATGCTGGGATAACGTTTATTTTGATTTGGTTTACCGACTCTATAAAATGTAACAGGACTTTCTTGACATCCAATGACTTCTAGGGATAAATGTGTTTTATTCTTATCATGATCTTGTTTATTTTGCGCGTCTCCTGTAGGTTCAAGGACGCCTCTAACCAAAAAATTTTTGGAACGAGATATGAGGTCAGCGGCTTTATTGACAATGCTGTCGGTCAATTCTGTTGTTGTAATAGAATCAAGTTGATTTAATTTATTGCTGAATTCAGATAGTTAAATATTAAAGTCATCAATTTCCCTTTTAATATCCGCTTTAAACTCGACAAGTTGACTCTTGATTTTAGTAATATTCGTAATGTTTGAACTGCATGCATTTCAAAATGCAAAGTATACATATCCCACGTACTTTTTGCCTCCTAACTTGATCATCGATCAAAAACAGAATCACAATAAATTGTTTCTTTGGTTTTTTTAACAACACATTTAACATCAATTAAATTTTAATTTGTCGGAGTGTAGCAAAATACGACTGCTTCTATCGAAGTCTGATATTGGTATGATAATATAAATGTTACATAATATGTTCATTTTTTGATTAGTACCTTTTGTTACTGTTACTGCTATTGATTCTAAGTTTGCATTACTTCTGATTCTGTTTACTTCTAAATCAGTTTTAGCATATACTGCAACACTAGCATGATTTGTTTGTCCATTTTGGTAGTAAACATTATATGACTTCAAGTTATACACATTGTTGTCTTTAAAATTAGTTTATTGACGACATATAATATCAGGTAAATATTTCCTAATAAGTACCTAAAATAAGGACAGGCGAATATAAAAACTGTTTAAATTTCACTGTAAAACATTATTATATATGAATTATATTTTTATTTAAATAATTAGTTTTGAGATATATCACTGTCTAAGTCAGATAAATGTTCAAGAAGTTGTTTAGTTAATTATTTACTTAGTCTAGTATTTAATTTAATCTTTCGATCTTCAGCCTGCGAATGTATTCCATTTGTCATTTCTATAAGAGATAGAATATGTAGGGAATAGTCTTTAGCAATGCTTAATTCATCACTACTACCGTGAGCGTTCACAGATCAGTGGATTGTTGACTATCGAGTGGGAACTTTTGATTATGAATGTCAATAAAATTGGTTATCTTTTGGAGCAATTCTCAAAATTCTAATGAGGGTTTGTCTTTCGACTTTAACTTTTTCTTTGGAACTTTTGGAACAGGTGTTGGAAAGCGATATTTTGATTTTGAGGAATTAGTAATATCTGATGTATCTTCTGTACTAGATGTTGCAATTTTAGATTAATTTCGTTTGAAGGTCGTAAGTTTAGTTATCAGAGTTGCTTGAACTTCAAAAGAAGCGGGTATGTCGGGATTGGGCTTATTAAATATAGAAGTAATTGGTGTTTGTTCACATATCATTTTAGGGTTAGTAATATTTGATGTAGACTCACTTAAATTATTTCTGTCTGAGGAATGGTTTAGAAAGGTACTTTGTCGTTGTGATCTAGTATATGAAGAAGTTGAAGCTTGGAGTTGGAGGCCGGCACATTGAGATGCAAAATGACCTGGTTGGTTGCACTTATAGCATAATGTATCGGTTGTAAGAAATATGCGATACTATAAGTCATCATGATTAATTTCTAATGTATCCGGAATTTGGAAACTATCTTCTGGAGGAGATGTATACACCTGCCTTCAAATACTTCGTATGTCACTGTACGCTGGATTAATTGCTCCAATTTGTAAGAATGTAAGGGTGTCGTTAGCTGTAATACAATAGGTTTCCAATAAATTATGTGGAATTCTAGGACTTACGTTGGATGGAACAAGTCTTTGTCACGGTTTAACTAGCTTTCTTAGTGGTATTACTCTGTAATTAATTTTAATAGAATTATGTTATGTTATGTTTTAAAAATTTGTCTACAGCTGATTTATTTACTTGATAAGTATACACAAACACGGTTGTTTGAAATTCTGGATAAAAAATTATGTTTTTTGGATCTACAAGTGCTCCGAGTTCTAATAAATAATCTTTTAGTTTGAGGCCCCCTATTGCAGAAAAGATATTTGTCTGCACTTTGCTAGGAAAAGTTATTGGTGAGTGAATCAATGCTGTGGAGTATTTTTTAATGCTTGGTAAGTTCTCAGTCTTAATAATAACATTGCCGTTATTACTGTTTATTTTGGTTGTTTTTGATTTTTCAGTTTCATCAATTCGGCTGAGTACGGATCTGTTTTATTCAAAAGTTGACGAGCAACCAGATTTTGATAATTGCTCTTTTTATTCTAACGAAATTGTTAGGTTAGTTAGGACAATAATTTATTTAGTTTATTATCATGCAATCAAACAAAATCAAAGTTTTCTTGACTCACGTATGATTTCCTGCACTTAAACAATCACTATAATCACTTTAATCATAATTTTAGCTTGTTAGTTATCGGTTTTTACTATTAATATTTCAGGTCTATTTCTAGAACCAGTTGCTGGTAACAAGATCTCTTTTGGATTCCCTCTTATAATAATTTAAATTAAAATTCCACGAGGAAACTAAGTTCCTGTAGCTGGCTGTATACCATATATCACAAAAAAAATTTGTTTAAAATCCTTTATAAAAGGTATATAAAAATACCTCATTTAAATTACTATTTCATTTGATCTTGATTCCGTCAATTAGATATTTGCGCCGGAAATAAATATGAATCTTTCCACTTAGGTTAGTGGGGAAGTGTGTGCTGACAAGAGAATGATTTTGGAAAAATAATATCAACCTTCAATGGACATCGAGAGAAGTTGGTATTATTTTTGTACTCATGTAAAATTTTCACATCAGTATTGCGAAAGTGTCGTAGGGACAAGCAGATTAAGTTGTGAATTAGCAAAATATCTTTTTCGGGGGAAGTTCCAAACAACAAAAAAAAACCGGCAATAATTTTTGTTTAAGTCCATGAGATAAAAGCACCCCCTTTACTCTCAAATTTTCTGTTGCTATATTCCAGAGTTGCTATATAGAAGTTAAGATAGTTTTAAGTTCAAATTAAGCTGTCGAGTTTTAAAATATACATATTATTATCATCAGGATAACTTGAAGCCAATTCGATGTTTGACCTCCTCAAGAATTGTCTTTTTTATGTCTGCATGGGTCATTCCAGATCAAATGAAGTTTGTATGGGGGAGAGTGTGTTTCTTCTTCTTCTAGTTCCATGACTGTTATCGATCGTTGGATATCATGTTGGCTACCATATTCGCTATCGTGACTTTATTGACAGCAGCTCTAAATAACGGTGTAGTTGATTTTCCATACCATTGCCTTAGATTTTTCAGCCATGATATTCTTCGTCTACCAGAACCACGATTACCTTGGATCTTTCCCTGAATGACCAGATGTAAAAGATCATATTTTTCAGGGTGTCTCATAATGTGACCGAAGTATTCCAGCTTGCGTTTCTTTATTATATTGACCAGTTGTGTTGTTTGGCTCAGCCATCTAAGGACCTCCTCATTTCTAACTCTGTCGACCCAGCTTATTTTTAGTAGTCGTCTGTATACCCACATCTTAAAGGCTGTCAAGCGTTTAAGCATAGCCTCAGTTAGAGTCCACGCTTCCACTCCATACAGCAGGAGAGGAAAAATGTAGCCAGATGTCGTACAAATTCTAAGGTCAATGCTAAGATCCTGATAAGTTTCTCATTTTTACAAAGGCAGCTCGGGTTTGTTCTATTCGGCTTTTAATTTGTGCGGTTGGATCCTAGCTCTCATTGATATTACTGCCGAGATACACGAGTTTCTCTACTCTGTCCAGTGTGGCATCTCCGACTTTTATACCATCATCCTGTATATAATTTTGTTTGCTAACTATCATATATTTAGTTTTCTTAACGTTGAGTTTTAATCCATACTGATCACAAGTCTGATTTATTTTGTTCATTAGATTTTGAAGGTCTTCTCCGTAATTGGCAAGGACTAAGGTATCGTCGGTCGGCATATCTAATATTGTTGTTCATTCACAATAATACCTTTGGTTGTCTCCATTCAGGCTTCCTTAAATAAAATTCGAAACTATTTTACAGCTTCCTTAAATATTTCTTTCGAATATAAGTTAAAAAGTAAAGGCGACAATATACAGCCTTATTTCACTCCTCTTTTTATATTTATTCCATCCGACATTTCTTGTTCAACCTTTATTCTTGCGACTTGATGCCAGTATAGATTTGTAATTATTTGTAGATCTTTATCGTCCAATCCAGATGTTTCCAATATTTCTAGCATTTTGTTATGTCGGACTTTGTCAAAATCTTTTTCAAAATCGATTTCACAAATGTACATATTTTGATTTATATCTCTACATTTCTGTCCTAGGACCTGTATACTAAACAAGGCTTCTCTTGTACCCAAGCCACTCCTAAACCCAAATTGAGTATTGCTAATTCTGTCCTCTCATCAACTAGCCTCTAACGTCCACTGCTGAACATAGGCCTCTCGCATGCTTTTCCACTTAGTCCTATTTTGCGCCATCTGAATCCAATTTGTAGTCACTCTTTTTATGTCATCTGTCCATCTCGTTGGGGGTCGACCCGTATTTCTGTTAGCTTGTATTCGGGGTCTCCATTCCAAAATTCTTTTTGTCCACCGGTCATCAACTGATCTTGCTACATGACCTGCCCAGTTCCACTTTAGTGTTGTTATCCTTTCAATAACGTCTGCTACTCCTGATCTTTTGCGTATAGTAGCATTGGGTATTCTATCACGTAGAGAAATCCCTAACATAATTCTCTCCATTGCTCTTTCCGCAACTTGTAGTTTACTCACTGTTGTTCTTGTGAGCGTCAGGGTTTCTGCGCCGTAGGTCATGACTGGCAAAATACATTGATTAAATACTTTTCTTTTGAGACACATTGGAATCTTAGACCTAAAAATATCCTTCATCCTTCCAAATGCAGCCCAAGCGAGGTTTATTCTTCTTTTCAGCTCGATAGTTTGGTTGTCTCGACTTATTCTGATCTCATGGCCTAAGTATTTATAGGAGTCAACTGGCTCAATATCTTTGTCTTCTACTGAGATGTTTTTGTTGTGGACTAAATTTGTCATAAATTGTGTTTTTGAAAAAATTATTTTAAGACCAACTCTTTTTGTGGCAGTATGGAGTTCTTGGAGCATTATCCGTGCCTGATCAAAGCTGTCTGCAATAAGAACGATATCATCTGCAAATTTAAGGTTATTTAAAAATTTTTTATCTACATTGATGCCCTTTTCGTTCCAATCTATTGTTTTACAAGCGTATTCTAGCACAGTTGTAAATAATTTAGGATATATATTTAGGAAATAATTCTGTCCTCTAACAGCGTGTAAATTCTGCTGTGCATTACTCGCAGGAAGATCTTCAAAACGTGACTCCTCAGACTTATTGTCCGATAATCACCACATGTCTTTGGAAGACGTTTCTTAGGTATTGTGACAAATGTCGACTTTAACCAATCAGTTGGTAATATTCCAGTGTCATAGATTCTGTTAAAGAGATTACACAGAGCTTTAATTCCATTTTTCATTTTCTCAACAAACAGAGTGCGTTTGTTTTATATTAAATTCCAAGGTAATAAACTTTCTTAATAACCTAATAAGCCAGTGAATCAAATTAGTTTTTGTTAAATTTTTCTAAGTAAAATAGACATTCTTCTTTAATATACTAATATTTACTTTCATGATAAATTAAAAAAATATAAATAAATAAAATTATATGTTTTATGGATCTTTTTCTAAAATATTTAGAATTTATTTAAAAAGATTACAAATATTTTTAAAATATTTAAGTTCCAGTTGGACCATCACGTTTTTATTGCAGACAGCTTTGATCAGGCACAGATAATGCTACAAGAACTCCATACTGCCACAAAGAGAGTTGGTCTTAAAATAATTTTTTTAAAAACACAATTTATTCCAAAATAAAAACATCTCAATAGAAGACTAAGGTATTGAGCCAGTTGACTCCTATAAATGCTTGGGCCATGAGATCCGAATAAGTCAAGACAACCAAACAATCGAGCTGAAAAGAAGAATAAACCTCGCTTGGGCTGCATTTGGAAGGACGAAGGATATTTTTAGGTCTAAAATTCCAATGTGTCTGAAAAGAAAAGTATTTAATCAATATATTTTGCCAGTGATATGATATGAATGAAGAGAATTATTTTAGGGATTTCTCTACGTGACACAACACCCAATGCTACTATACGCAAAAGATTAGGAGTAGCAGACGTTATTGATAGGATAACAACACTAAAGTGGAACTGGGCAGGTCATGTATCAAGATGAGTTGATGACCGGTGGACAAAAAGAATTTTGGAATGGAGACCCCGAATACAAGCTTACAGAAAAAGAGGTCGACCCCCAACGAGATGGACAGATGACATAAAAAGAGTAGTTACAAATTGGATTTAGATGGAGCAAAATCGGACTAAGTGGAAAAGCATGCGAGAGGCCTATGTTCAGCAGTGGACGTTAGAGGCTAGCTGATGATGATGATGATGGACCATCACCAGTAAAACATCTTGATAGTAGTTGAAACTAGCTATCTAACTAATGGATGAAAAAACCTTTAGACTACATTAAAATCATATTATATATTAAAAAGTTATAGTTAATCACACAAGGTTAATGTTATAATACATTACTTTAAGAAAACTTACATTTTCACTGCTAGAAAGAAGCATAACTTAGTTCACCGGTTAAAACAAGCTAACTGCAACTTAAATATATTGATGGTAAATTATATCATCATAAATCAGAAGTTTTTAGTTAGTGGGGAAAAATCATGCACCTAGATAAAATATAAACATTCGGCAAATATATGTTTCGTTTGTAATAAGAAAGCATTTGACAGAATAAAAAAAGGACGTTATTCACTTATTGTATGCAGCAGTGATACCTCTAGGAATAATCAAAACAATCAAAAATATCTACCAAAACAACACAATATAACTAGAAGTAGAAAAGGACCAATTTACTGGCAGTGGGATAAGAAAGGCAGACTTTCTATGTCATCTCTTCCTCAAAAAAGAGAAAATGCATATTTGGAATATCAAATTTATTAAGACTTAAATTTCAGCTAGAATGTCCGATAATAGAACAAGTGTTGGACTTTAAATATCCAGCCCTCACAATATCTAGCTACTAAAAGCTAGAGGGAGAAGATAAAGTACATAAAGAAAACATAGATAGCTACAGGTTCCCTGTATGAAACATATGGAGAAAAAATAAATATCGGGAAAAAAATAAACGGCAGAAGTCACAAAATAGTCATCAGACCAATAATGAAATACGCGGCAGAAATACGAGACAGAAAGGACAAAATGAGGTTTAATATATAGATGGAAAGACACTATGAAACAGGGCCAGAAGTGCAGACATATTACTTAGATGCAAGGTAGAGAACATCAACGACTGGGTAAGAAATATAAGAGTAGAATGAATGTTATGTCTACATAAAAAGAAGAAAAAGAAAAAGAAGAAGTAGAAGAAGACAAAGAATAAGACGAAGAAGAAGGATAAATTAATGGATTGTCGGAAGATAGTTAAAATAAATAAGTTAAAAAAAAAGTACAAAAATAAAATATTATTTTACAACATAATAATAAAGTATATCGTATTCCGAAAAAAAAATGTTCTTCCTAATATTCCTCTTCCTTCACTTGAGTAATTACATAATTTTGACAGGTAATAGTCTTAGTGTTATGTTTCTTGCATATAAAAATATTAACATATATTTTCGTCATTTTTGGCAATATAGAAGAAATAACCACACTCCTGGATTTTCATAGAAGCAATATTTTGAAAATCTGCGTCTCCGGATAATTCTGAGTTGCTGTTGTGTAATTTCTTTAACCTCACCTTTCTCTTAGTAGCTTTAGTTCACTATATTGTTGAAATCGGACAAATTATCAGCCAACTATTGTATCTCTGTGGCCGATAAATATTTTATTAGAATTTCTGTACCTAGAATTCTTTTCTTAAAATTATTAAAACTAGAAGGTAGTAAGATCTTAGACTACACGTGTCACTGAAGTGAGGTTCTATTGACTTTTCCTCTAGTGTTTTTGTTTTCCTTCTTTGTATCGAAAAGTGATTTTTCCCACTCAAAAAAAAAGGGAAACTTGAGTTTATGGAGCTCTTTTTAAAATTAAGAATCCATTGAAACGGTTTATAAAATTCCTTTGCCGGATGGTTTGCTTCTCCAGACTGTCCATAGATGTGTCCTGAGTTCATGCTTATTTATGCTTAAGAATCCTATTGTACTCAGGACGTTTTCCAACTTCATCCTGCATGAAGACAGTATTGCAGGTTAAGTTCTAGGAAAGCAAGCCTGTGGCTACCTTTCAAGAATCTACTCCGAGGTCCTGCTTTCGGAATTTTTTCATAAGCCACCAAGATAGTTTTCTGGACTGCCTTACGCTTGTATACGTCGATTTTGGATTTTGGAAATTCTGCGGCAGCTTCGCTAAAAGTCACATTCTTGGTTCTTGGCCTTTTCCCTTTGCGTTGGCTTTCGGGTGTGTGCTTTCGTCTGACCTTTGCCTTTTTAGACCTTCGGCCTTCTGAGTTTGGTTTTGGTTTTGCCATGATCTCTAATGGCTTTAATGACAACTCTTTTTATCTTGAAACTGCATTGTGTGTAATACTGGGCTTGTTTCACCAGATTAGTAATGTCGACTTTATAGATGCCAGATATCTTTTCAGCATTGATCTCTTTGTCTGTCATGAGATTAATATCTTTCAACGGTGTTACTTTGGAAAACTTAGTAATTCCCAGCCTTTTAAAATGCATGATTTCTTTAAAACATTATTAAAATTAGAAAAAAAAAATAAAAATCTTCTTTGCTGCTTGTTCTCTCAACCATGTGATAAAATTTGACAAACTGATCTGTTTTTCACATTTAGCTTAAGTTTTTTACCGTCTAAATTATTAATTTAAAAATGAGCATAATTACTAACGAAAAACATAATAAATTCGTTTTAAAGCTTTACTTAATAAAGTGTAGCATGTATAACTTTTGTGCGTCAATGATAAACATGACAATGTTCTTCTTCTTCTTAAAGTGCCTATCCTTTCCGGATGTTGGCTATCTTTACTTTGTTTACTGCAGCGTGGAACAGTTCAGTGGTAGTCGTGTTATACCACTTTCGTAAATTTTGAAGCCAGGAAATGCGTCTTCTTCCCGGTCCTCTCTTACCATTTACCTTTCCTTGGAGAATCAGCTGGAGAAGGCCGTGACGTTTTTGATTTCTCATTACACGTCCTAGATATTTCAACTTTTTAGTTTTGACGGTCATGATAATTTCACATTCTTTCCCCATTTTACACAGGACCTCCACATTAGTAACTCTGTCAACCTGTAAATGAATGCATTCATTTTTTTCAAATCCTGAGAAAACTAAAAAATATTTGTAAAAAATTTAAACGCAGAATGAAAGATTACATTATTTTCGAGGGCCGAAATCCCCTTAGAATAAACAAAGTGGTTTTTTGAAAGAGATATTTAAAATTAAAAATCACACTAAATTTTCTCTTTTTTTTCACCCCTGTAACTTATTAAAATAAACATTATGTATGTTTTCAGGGACATTCGGCCCTTGGTAATAATGCATTCTTTCATTCTGCGTTTAAATTTTTCAAAAATGTTTATTAGTTTTCTCAGGATTTAAAAAAAAATGAATGCATTTAAAAAGCATTGGCCCGAAATTTTACGCCTAGGCTCTTAAAGTTATTTTTATACTTTTATTTAAAAAACTACCTCAATATTGAAACATGTTTATTATCTCGTAGCGAAGCAATCCATTTTATATTTCATTCCTTTTATTTATATATTTTAGGTAAACTAAGTAAAACCTTGACATTTGCAAATCAAATATTTTGTTTCTTTCTAAAATTATATAAGACGTTTACTCCACATCAACATACTTAGTGTAAATTGTAAATGAAACTTTCCTTTCTGTATACCCACTACACCACATCTGATAAAACCAATAACTCGAAAGTAGTGAAGCATGGCCCGGTTTTCAGGAGCTACACGATTTTAGAAGATTTACTCTTCTCATTTTATACTTATGCAGCCGAATATTGGCAAAGCCGTAGAATCGCAGGAATTAGGGTTTCGACAAAAAAGGCATGGGGTCCTAAAAAACGAAATCATTTCTTACTTTTGTCGGCTTTTTCATAGTCAGTAGCAAGTACCATGCACGTACATTAATGGAATTTATCTGAACAAATAATCGAAAGCAAAAATATATACGATGATAAAAATTTTATTTTCCATATTTATAGTTTTCATCTAAAACTATATTAATCAATGGGATAAGCAAGGTACCTACGCCACCTAGGAAAGAAATTCGGACTACCAACATTTCAGTCATATTTTGTTGTTAAAATGATAAGGTTGTTATTGCTAATTCATTTTATAAATTGATTATTTGGATAATGTTAATCCGAAATTTTATTACTTCACAGTAAATAATTTTTTGCAAAATAAAGGCTAATATATATTTATTATATGTCATTGGAATTTATTTCGTATATCTATATATATATATATATATATATATATATATATATATATATATATATATATATATATATATATATATATACATATATATATATATATATATAATAAGTATAGTAAGTTTGTTTTAAGAAAACACACTTACTATAAAAATAAAATAACGTTTAACAAACGTCAGCCTTTTATCAAAATAGAAGACAGAAATAAACACATATTGCGGCATTGCCAAGAGCGCATTTATCTACTTTGTTATTGATCCGTTTGGAGCGTGTAATACGTTAAATGAAAGGAAAAAATATCACGTATAAATTGAAATAGTAAAAACAAACAAGGCGACTACCAAAAGGGTACTACACAGTATCTTAATTAATAATGAACGTATGGCGACATACGATATATCATAGGGTAGTATGAATACAAATAGATTTACCGTAAGACAAATTTTGATTTGTTAAAATAAAGAAGGCTTCTGGATGAATACAACATAAACAACTGATCAAATATTAATATGCGGCATAGCAAGTGAAAGGGGAGGATATAACGAATATATTCAGATAGGAAAAATAAACAAGACGATTACCAAAAGGGCAGTACACAGTTTTTACATTATTAATTAACGTATGGTGACACACAAGATATATTAGGATACTATAGGTATAAATAGATTTACCATCAAACAAATTTTTATCCATTGATCATCTTCGATATTAATGAACGTATAGCGACATACGACATATCACATAACACTATAGATGGTAATACATAGATATATTTGCTTTATATACAAAGCATAAGGTCAATATAATGTAAATTTGCTTTATTGGCCTTAAGAAGGCCTCTGACTGATCAAATGTTGACTGACAACATAAACAACGAGCCTAATACTAGCATATGACACACAAAATTTAACAACGTGAGACATATAGTACATGCAGTGTATATAGCATGCCATATATATATATATATATATATATATATATTATATATATATATATATATATATATATATATATATATATAATATATATATATATATAATATATATATATATAATATATATATATATATATATATATATATATATATATATATATATATTAATATTATTCCGAATCGTATCACGATATATTCATATTATACATATTATACATATCATATATTCCGAAATAAATTCGGAACATACGAAATATGAAATATTATGTATTTCGGCTCAATTCTGCTGTAGGTGGTTGGCCAAAAAAAGGTTGTCAAATAATTATATTATAAAAATCCAATACTTCAGCGGGCTGCTGGATTCTGAACTAATTCAAGAACTTATTCATAGGTGGTCAAACCACATATCGCTTCCTAAAGCCGGCCACTCACGGTACAGCGGTGTCGTTCGACATAATCGGACAGAGGCGTTGCTCAATTTGTTGGTATGTCTGGTGCGCCCACACACCATACTGCGCCGCAGTATTTGTTCGGTTCTCGACCATGTCAAATCAAACAATCATTTTAGCATCTCTTACTTTGTGTATAACTAAGCGTACAAGGAAACCTAAAATAAAACGTAGACTCTGGTGCAAAGAATCCAAGATTTTGGTGCAAAATAAATCTCGTCTGCCCCTGCACCCGATTTACTGGACTGTACTGCTAATTTTAATTCTCTTTTATAGCATGTTCTAAAATTGTTATTTTTTTTCTTACATAGTCTTCATTCGCATCTCTGTTTACTTCTTTTAACTTTAAAACAAGAATGTCTATTGCCTGTTTTCGGGCGTTTCTATCATGATACGTTTTACCTTTTATTCGCTAAAAGCATTCTTGTTTTTTATATAATTTAAAAAACTCTTTTAAAAAATTCTCTCTAAATCAAGGCATTTCGATTTTCTATAATATGATCAAAGCAAGTGTGTAGTTAAAAACGCAGTTGAACAACGCCGCTGTATCGTGAGTGATCGCCTTTAGGCAAGCCCCTGTTTCGTGTATCGGAGATATAGATTTTGAGCGGTGTTGCCAATATCATCCCACTAGATGTTTCTAAAATAACTACAAACTTCTGAAATAACTACAAACCATTAAGTTTATTTTTGTTATTAGTCTGTTGTGGTAGATTGGTAAATGCAATGGAAAATATAGGCAAATATCCGATTTATTTAAAGATACGAAGAAGATATAACTCTCAAAAAGATCCGCCAATCGGATTATTACACGGCGAATGACAACATTGACTTTGAGATGCACTATAGACTATGGTGAGTTCTAAAAGGAGACGGATAGTTGAACGATATTTTATACCATATTTTATAGTCCACTATTTCAAGCAGTTCAAACAGACATATATTAAATTGTATATTCCGTTTTAAATTCGTTAAATATATATATATATATATATATATATATATATATATATATATATATATATATATATATATTGTTATGATTGTTTATTTTTACTTTAATCTTAGTTTATTGAGATAATAAAAAAATATAACTTATTTGTTATCAAAAGTAAAATAAACTCCTTATATTACTTGTGTTTGATGGATTCAAAGATTTTCTAGTTGTCCTTTATCGGGATAGAGAAGAAGGATAATAATAAAAAAATAATATATTACAAAAAACTTACGTTTCTTTATTTTATATGAACGAATAAAACAAATATCAAATTCTACCGTTATCTTATCAATCAGCATACAAGAAAATAAATCAAATTTTTATAATAACAAGATTTTAAATCTACATACATTTATATTAAGTGAAAACCAATTTTACTTAAATTTTTCTTTACTTGAAACAGGAAACAACAAAACTTTAAACTTTTGATTCGCCTAACAAAACCTCAGTTCCTAAATTTGAATGCTAATAACCATGATGTTAAACAGATCCTTCACAGATATAAAATTCAATTGTACAAAACACTTACAGCTTATTTTCTTATTGAGTTGTATGTTGGAACATACCCAGAAAAGTCCAGCCTCCTCAACGCTGTGATCTCTCCTTTTTGTCACCTAGGCTCCTTCCTAACGTATCTGCAAACCTGCTGCACTAACCAAAAACACCTTATTCACTTCTCAAAAAACTCAACTACTTATTAATGACACAAGGACCTCCTTTTTTCAACTTGATGCCATAAAACTACTTTCACAAATCTTCACCAAATGCCCACGGTAGATACAAGGACCTCTTTTAATCTACTTGCTATCTCCTTCTGCAAAACTATTCAATTCTTTTCACAATGCCGGTATCCAACTCACGAACCACACCCTGTCTTGAGATAAGCAATGGTTTCCTTCGATGACCAAATTATAACTGACTTCTCCGATTTTCCCGATCGGCTCACAAATTCTCATTCAAAAACGACCGTCCAATCAAAAGCTCAAATTGTGTTTACCATGATTTTGGAAAAGCCTAATTTCGGTTTCAGAGAAAAACTAAATAGCTTACTTTACAATTGGTTTTGTCAATGCACAATTTATACATATTTCAAAAGATTAGAATATGGTCATTTCATACCCGATTATACAAACAATGAAAAGATTAACTTACAGGTAAAATGTCTTCTAATTCTAAATAAAGGTTTTTTGATAATTTTGTTGGAAACGGAAAAAGATCATTTGACAAACAAATTTCTATTCTTATCTACACCAAATCTTATCTTAAATTACTATATACAATTTGTTTATACTGATATCTTAAAATTTTATTTCGACGGATCTTTTTATTTATTTTTCTTTGGTTGGGAAAAAAGAAACATAACAATATATACACACATATATATATATATATATATATATATATAATATATATATATATATATATATATATTATATATATATCAGTTACTAGTTAATCATAAGTAGAATATTGTTTCACAAACTTGATGCATTGGTTGGTATTATGTTATTATTTACATGTAAGTTCCGTTAACGCTATTTGCTATGTACAAACCAATAAATCATTATACTAAATTTAAACACATTTTATTATAAGTTCGTTTAACTAAGAACCAAAAGGCACTTGATCCTATCACCAAAATATTTAATAATACATGCACTTGGCACCAGGAAGGGTAATCCTACGAACTATATATTGATAAAATGGTTATGAAAAATAGGTATGAAAAAAAAATGTTTTACATTTTGTATTAAATTAAAGTCCTAATCAAAATATTTTATTTACAAACCAAATTAAGAAATAGTTAACCCAAATAACATTAAACGTTTTGTCAAAGTAAGTGTTTGATGTGTCCACTGTGTTCTTTAATTCATTTGTCAATACATTCCGCAAAAGATCGTCTCATATTAAATAGCATAACTGGTTTTAAAAAAATTGCTGCAGTATTTATAATAAGTATTATAAGTATAATTTATAATAAATATAATATAATAATAAAGTATTCGTTTGAGACTTTTATGAATTAAATAATTATATTAATATCCCACTACATGACCAAGAAATATGACTACCACAAACAATCCAACGTTCAGGAAAGTTGTATTTAATTATGTTCTCACTGCCCTCTCTCTATAATGTGGTGGTGTACCATCTTGCATAAACCACATATTTTGCCTTAAGTCTGATGACAATTCTTCCAATAAATCAATAAAATCATTTTATAAAAAATGTAAATAAATCTCACCATTCAAATTACAAGGTAATTCGCTTGTCCTTAAAAAATCATCACAAATAATACCAAATCATACAATATGCATTTTAAACATAAATTTTAAATAAACGCTTGGTTTGGGATCAATGATTTTTATTTTTTACGGACATGTGAATTACCTGGTAAGTTGAATGGTGAGATTTATTTACATTTTTTATAAAAGGATTTAATTGATTTATTGGATGAATTGTTATCAAACTTAAGACGAAACATGTGGTTTATGCAAGATGGTACACCACCACATTATAGAGAAAGCGTAGTGAGAACATACTTAAAAGCAACTTTCCTGAACGTTGGATTGTCCGTGGTAATCATATTCAACAACAGCAACAGTTTCTTTAGAACCATTAAATATGAGACGTTCTTTTATGGAATGTATTCTCAAAATAATCAAAGAACTTACTTTGACAAACTGTTTAATGTTATTTATTTAATTTGGTTTGTAAACAAAATATTTTAAATACTTATGACTTTAATTAAATGCAAAAGTAAAATGTTTGATGTAAAATCCAATTATTCTGTTATTTTGTCAAATCCTACTATTAACTATCCTGCTGTTATATTTATTTTATTTAATATTTCGTTAACTATTAACTTTATTAAAGGTATTTTATACGAAAATTCAGAAGTTTCAGATGTTTTTGTCTAATTTTCTTTCGTTGCCTGGAGTAATTGCGTTAAATCTGAACTATGTTGTTGATTTGTAAAACGCGATTATCTCGAAAACTGCATAGTTTTGAAGTTATTAATAAGTATACCTTTTTTTGTTTAAATAATGTATCGTTAATATTTTTTATTACAAACACCGGTAACTTAAAGAGCAAAAAAGTTAACTGCAAATGTATGCCACAAATATAGCATATGTGCATGCATGTATGTATAATTTCTTAAGTTTAGTAGTACCCAGTTATGAATTTTAATACATCATCATCAGCCGTTTTGAGTCCACTGCTGGACATAGGCCTCCCGTAAATAATTCCAATGCATTCTATCTTGAGCACCGTAATCCAGTTGTGCTGAATGCGCTTGATGTCATCTGGCCACCTTGTTGGAGGATTACGATAAGCATCGTGTCTAGGTCTCCATTCCAGAATTTTTTTCATCCACCTTTCATCTCTTAATTCTGGCAACATACCCCGCCCAGATCCATTTCAATGTTGTATTCTTTTGAACTGCGTCAGTAACAGCAGTTTATCTCCTAACTATTGTATTTGATACTCTGCCTCTGAGAGATATATTCAGCATTTACCTCTTCACCGCTCTCTGTGCTACTTGTATTCTATTGATTACTTTTCTGGTAAGTGTCAATGTTTTTGCTCCATACGTTAGAACTGGGAGTACACATTAATCAAAGACCTTCCTTTTCAAGCGCATGGAAATATCTGATTTAAAGACTTCTCTCAGTTTTTCGTAAGCCGTCAATGCCAGTCCTATTCTCCTGTTTAGCTTCGTTGTTTGATTATCTCTTCCTTATTTAATTTTGTGGCCCAGATATTTATAGCTATACACCTGTTCAATTTGCGTGCCATTTGTTGAGATGTTTTTCGCCAGTACAACGTTGGTCGTATATTGTGTTTTGGAGAAATTAATTTAAAGTCCAACTCATCTTCACGAGCGCTGAAGGTCTTGAAGAAGCTGGCAGGCATGATCTACACGGTCTGCAATAAGGACTATGTCGTCTGCAAATCTCAAGTTGTTCAGAAATTCTCTATTTATGTTGACTCCAATATTCTCTCAAATATTTTTTCTCATATCACTCTGCAACAAAGCGGTGAATAGCTTAAGAGAGATGGTATCTCCTTTCTAATACCCCTCTCGAATGGAAATGTATTTATGTTGCTATAATACATTCTAACTGCAGCTGTTGCGCTCTAATATATTCTGAAGAAGAGTAGTATACCTATGTTCAATACTACACTCTATCAGAGCTCTTAACATGGAGCTATACTGGACTGAGTCAAAAGCTTTCTCAAAGTCTACAATTATTAATATCAATGGCTTGTTGTATTCTGTAACTTTCTCTATTAGGATTTTAATTTTTGTTGGTGGTCATTCGTTCCAAAGCCACTTCCAAATCCGGCCTGCTCTAATGGTTGGTGAAAATCCAGCTTAGGTTCCAGTATGTTAGTAATTATTCTCATAAAGAGCTTATATAAATGAGATAACAAGCTGATAGGTATGTAGTTTCCAATTTCTGTTACATCTCCTTTTTTTTTTCAATATTATCATAATGGCACTATTCCATTTTCTGGTGTAACTCCTTCAAAGAGGCAGACATTATAAAGGGTTTTTAAAGATTTTATGACGTATTCGCCTCCTAATTTTAGCATTTGACTTACAATGCCATCTTCTCCGGCTTATTTACCGTTCTTCATACCTTTCAACGCTTATTTCGGTCGATTTCCTCTTCGGTCATATCTGGAAATTCCTCTGATCCTTGATTTTGTATGGCTGCGATTTCCATCTCTGGGATGTGAGCATGTCGACGATAATTATAATGTTCTATAGTACTCTTCGATAATTTTGTGTATTTTTTAGCTTATAAATGTTCCTGGTTCCTGTCTTCAACTTTCGTTTTAGAACTTTAAGGCTTATATTTTGTTCTGTGGTATTAGTTGATTTTTTAGTGTTAAAATCCCTTATATCTTTCCTAGCAGCTTTTAAAATGGTTTTATTTAAATTCCTCAGCTCTTTGATGTTCACTGTGTGCTTATCTTTTATTTCCTTTTTTTTTGCATTAGGTTTCTTGTACCTTCTGTGAATTTTTCATTTTTCCTTGTTTGCTTAACTTGACAGTTCTTCTGTGCCTTCCTTAGAGCGTCCACCAATCTTTTGTTAAGTTGTTCAATATCGGTTTCATCTTGCACGTCAGGCTGAAGGTTTCTATCTATTTCTTTCTGGTATGCCCTTTTGTTCACAATCACAGTGAACCTAACATTTAGTCCTTGTTACCATATTTCTCCGTTCCTTCTTTATGTTCAAGACTACCTTCGCTATAACCATTCTATGGTCACTTCCGGTTGAAAATTGATTTAATACAGTTATGTCTCGAACAGCGTCTTTTTTGTTCTTAAAGATAAAGTCAAGTTCGTTCTTGTTTAAGCCATTTGGTGATTGCTAAGTCCACTTTCTTTAGGGGCTTTTTTTAAAATGGGTGTTAATGACATATACTTTGTGTTGCCAGAAGAAATTCTATAAGAGTTTGACCCCTTTTGTTTCTGTGACCATATCCGTGAGGTCCAAGTACAAACTCTGAATCATCCTGCTTGTGGACTCTTTTTGCGTTTAGGTCTGCCATCAGTATGGTATGGTTAGTGGTTACCTTTTCTAAAACAGTGTTAACGTCATCGTAGAACCATTCAACTTCTTCATATGTGTAGGCACTGGTAGGTGCGTATACCTGGATGATCTTTAATTGAATTTTTTCGTTTACTTTGTAGATAAGATAAATAACTCTATCACTTATGCTTTTAATTGAATGTATATTCTCCTTGTGTTTTTTTATTTATCATAAATCCGACGCCACCATTAGAATATTCTCCTCTGTAGTAAAATAGATTTCCTGACGAAAGTACTATTTCTTCGTTACCTTTTCGCCGTACTTCAAATAATTTAAGTATATCCCATTTTATATGCTTTAGCTCGTTGTCAAGTTCCTCAAGTTTTTCGTCCTTCATCAATGTTCTGGTGTTATATGTTGCCATAAACCATATTCTTTGCCGTTGTCGTTTGTAAAGGTAGCCTGGTGCACCCCGGAGATTCTTAGCACCCTCTGTCCCTCTACCTCCGTGACTGCTATCATAGCCTAGTTTCAAGGGACTGCCGGAGACTGGAGGCTTTGCGTCTTCATCGTTTCTCATTTTACGGCGGTTCATGGCCGTTTCTCTACCACGTTGGCCTGTGCGGGTTGGTAGACGGATGTTAGGATGGTAAAATTTTAGAATGTATAATCTACTGTTTCTTTTTGTATACCTACTTAAGGACCTTAATGTATCTATAAGATTTAATATAATATAATATGATATAATATAAATGTCTATAAAACATAAAAACACAGTGAAAATGGTGAATAAGTAACAATAACGCTACAAGTTACTATTAAAACTATTTTACTTTAACTATACTTTAAGACAAATTAAACTGTGTTTTAATATTTTTCTTTTAACGAAGATATTTCTAAACGTTTTATTAAATACTTTCGAGTTTGGAATGCCGTAAAAATTAAATATTTTTTAAAAATGTTAATATTAATATCGAGATTACTTTTCAGATAGTTCTTTTATAATTTCAGGCACAACGCTCCTGATTCCAGCTAAAGCTAATTCCAACCAAGTTTCAGTCCTCTATCGGCTAACTGGCTAAAGTTCGAATGTACTTTAAATTTAAAGAAGTTGTTTGAAGTTCTTACTTGTTTTTGAACCTGTCGTCGATATAGCTTTGAAAATTCTATCGATATGTTTTCTTATTAGTAACGTTCGATATTGCAGAGTTTGAATTAATAAGAAAGCTCGCAAAGTTTATAAGTTTTTATGAGACCATGTGTGTTATGATTATTAAGTCGTTTGATCTAGAATAGACCTATCTTTCTGCTTTTAAAAAGTGAAATTTAAATTTTTTAATATGTTTATTAAAATTTTAATACAGTATAACATTGATATAGTGAATTTTTAGAAGGTAATTAAATATTGATTAGTGGAGTATACGTCTTTTTGGTCATCGTTAATGGTCTTACAAAATAGAAGAATAACGGAACCATGATCAATAATCATCTTATACGTTCAATCGTTCACAGCTGAATATGGGGCTTCTTTTATTTATATTTCCAACGTATCGTTAGCAGCTTATCTTATTTTTTTTATTTCCTTAACTTTCTTGAGTCATATATACATCGTGTTCAGGTGTAGGGTTTATAGCGTTCTACGCCTTTCCGTTCCTAATCGCCACTCTTTTCTATTATGGCAGTGTTCATCTCTCAAATTTCGTTCCGACATTGCCTTGGAGATGCCTTTCATCCATGTGGTTACTGGTCTTCCTCGTTTTCGTTTTTCTGTGGGGGTCCATTCTAACACTTTCTTGGGGATTCTTCTTTCCTCCATTCGTCTTACGTGCCCGTACCATACTAGCTGTTGTCTTTCAATGTCATCTATGATTGTTCTTTCTATTTCCATTTGTTGTCTAATGTCGTCGTTTCTTATGTGTTCTAATCTAGATCTTCTTGCTGACCTTCTCCAAAAATCCATCTCAGTGGCTAGTAATTTATCCTTGTATTTCTTAGTTAATTGCCAGACTTCAGCTCCATAAGTTAACACTGGTTTTAATATTGTGTTGTAAATTCGTTTTTTATTTTCTGTTCTTATATTTTTTTGCCACAGTACCGAATTCAGGGCTCCTATCACCTGTCTTCCCTTTACTATTCTGTCTTTAATATTTTCTTCGGTTCGTCCTGTGCTCGTTAGTTTTATTCCCAGATATACATATTCCTTACAGCTTGTAATTGTCTCCTGTTCCAGGTTCAGGTTCTCTGTTTCTTCTCTGCCTACACATAGATATTGTGTTTTTTTGGTGTTTACCTCCAGACCCCATTTTCTGTATTCCTCTATCAGTTTCCTTGTCATATATTCAAGATCTTCTTTGTCCTGTGCAATTACAATTTGGTCATCTGCATAGTGTAGCGTATAGAGTATCGTATCTCCTATCGGTAGTCCCATTCCATTGCACTTCTTCTTCCACTGCCTCAGGGCTTCATCAATATATATATTAAATAATACTGGCGATACACAGCATCCTTGCCTTAGTCCTTTAGTGACGAGGAAACCTTTGGATATTCTACTATGTTGATGATACTATGTTATAAGTTAAATATGTAAAAAAATAAACTTATGAACACTATAAATAATGTAAGATTGCTATAATGAAGACCAGCAAATTATATGAAAGAGTGACACAATTTTACTGAAAAGGGATAGAAAATCCATGAGGGTTTGTAAAGCTATTTTTGTCAACGTGTAGCTTAATTATTGCAAAAATAGTTTTTAAAGTTTATTTTTTGAAAATATTAACGACTTTTCTAAAAAGGCCGGAAAAATTTAAATTTTGCTTAGAAATAAAGAATATATCACAAATATTTAACTTTTAAACTTACAAGAAGTTTCATTTAACAGTTATTGTAAAATTAAAATTGTCAATCAATTCAGTAGTTATATTTACAGTACCTATACCGTGATAAGTGCTTTACCACCCGACTTTTTAACGTAAGAGATAGAAAACACAGTTACCTTGTGAAATAAAAAGAGATGAAACTCGTAGAGGTAGAAAATAATCGATAGAAACCTATAATTTACATTACATTACATTACCACTATCGATAGTCTCACACCTTTAGACCTTAGCTTCGAGCTAACTAGTATTAAAAGTGTTTAAAGTCTCTTTAACCCTTAACTTGGCACGCACATAACCGCTGTAAGAAAAATGTTTTTGCTTACTGAATATTATCTTTTGAGGGCTCCATTTTCAGAGTCAATTACATTTTTGTTTCTATTTTAATTTTTTTGACATTTTATTGACGTTGTATCTCATAAGATACACTGCTAGGCGTACGGTATATTACAATGTATCTCGCAAGATACATTGCCAGGTATACTATAAAACAAGTACTGATGACCAATAGATACATTGCCAGGCTATGAGAAAAATACCTCCGTATCTAGAAAGATACATTGCCAAGAGGTATATTTGTCGTTTGGACCAATATATTAAATAATGTTGGATTAAATGGAAATTATCAAATTTTCACAAAATATAGTAAAAACATTAAACAAATCTACAATTTTTTCGCTAAGGGTTTTTAGCATTATCAAGACTTTTAGCAAAACAATTGTAGATTTGTTTAATGTTTTTACTACATTTTGTGGATTTGTGTTTTACTTCAGTTATTATGAACAGATACCATAAAGTAGGGGTTTAAACCATAAACATAATATTTTATCATTTACTTTTAGTAACATAACATAATATTTTATCATTTAGTTTATTCAATAAACTACAAAGATGATCAAACATTTATTTTTACAGCTTAAATTCAAAACTTTAAATAAAACTTGAACTCTCAAAAAATAAAAGTAAAAAGTAATAATTATAATTTGTTAAAAAATTAAAAAATTTAGTTATGAAAATCATAAAAGCAATTACGGGATTCCACTAAACATAACCTCGCTCTACATTTTGAATAACTCATAGTTGTTTGTCCTTTGCAACAGTTTCGACATCGTCGTTTGGTTGTAAAAGTTGGGAAAAAGTGTCCAAAAAGATCTTTTCTAACATCTTCTCCAGGTATATTCTGGACGTGAGTAGGAATCTTTTTTTTTTGGTGTATTAATTCCGTAGGATCTCCTTTTTCAATTTTTAAATAGAAGGGAATCGACAAGTAATATTCTAATTTCCTTTAGACCGATACCATTTTCTTCGTCCTCCAGTAAATTATTATCTCCGCGATATAAAATCCAAGCGTTGTTAACACATAGAATTATATATCCAGTATTTGGGAAAAAATTGAAAGGTACCACCTGTGGCTTTTAAATGGTGTTCGATAAAACGCAACTAGCATATCTGCCAAATCTACGCCACCCATATGTGCATTGTAATGTTTGATAATTGATGGACAGGGTATATATATATATATATATATATATATATATATATATATATATATTTACGGCATAAAGTGAACTCCGCCCATGTTAAAATTCAGGTTTAAGTGAGCTCCGTGGTCAAGTGGACACCAATATACGGAGCTCACTTGACCATTCCATAATATTGGCTCTGTTGATTCGTTAAGATGTATAGTTTCATAATTCTTAATAAAATTTTGGAGCTCATAAGTACCCCTGTATCATAAATGTATTTCGCTTAGTTCACGTGTATATATTATAGGGGTCGTTCAGATCTTCGTCACTGTATATTGGAACCATCAGAATATCGGTTTAAGTAAGCTCTGATAGTTTGGCAACTATGCAATCAAGCCGTAGAGCTCCAGCGTTCTTGATATATACATTTTATATATTTTAAACGGTTTATACGGACTCCTGATTTTTTTATCATTCATACACATTGCAATATGTAATAGATATGTATACTACCAAATACCTGTTTTTGGTAGGTACATGCTGTTCTAAAAATAGCTTTATAAATACAAAAGGATTTCATTACCAAATTGGATGTGTTTTTCATATGCTGAAATTTCCTAATGTATTTTTTTAACATGAGTATGTCTTTGTACGATTTATTTAAGGATAGGATTTATAAGAATGTCTTTTATTTCATCCATTGTTTTACGATATCTTGTATACAGCTTCTTTATTATTTTATTTATGATTTTATCTGTGTACTACATATTATTATAATTCTGGATGGGTTATCTTAAAATAAATATTTAAGTGCTAAAAGTGATATTTTTATGTAAAAATGGGTAGTAGTGCACAAAAAAGGGAAGAATGCTTAATTTATCTAACAAGAATATACCACTTTACCGATATTACATACTTCTGAATGTTTTATCTTTTATTTAGGGGTAATGTAATTAATATAAGTGGAGTTAGTGTCAAATTTACAATAATCTTTATAAGCAATAGCTTACTGACTGTACTTTATATGTTCAATTCAATTAATTAAACCTTGTCACTTCAGAAAAGAGCGATTTGAATGGCAAAGTCAAATAAGAAGGTGTGATAAATCTTGTACTGCCTACATTCGCACAGGTTAACCGGTATTTACTAGCAAGAGTCCTCCTCGCAGATTTTACGAAGATAACTACCATAAGGAAATTCCTCTCGAGCGTTCAGATGGCGAGGAGCAGCTTATCTTTTTTTTTATTTCTTGCAATGTGTATATGTGTTGATCTGGTCAGTGTTTTCTCGATTTTAGTCATAAATTGGTCTGGTATTCGTTGAGTGGATGTTGCGATTTTAGACTTTGTATCTTTTATTCTATAGATACTTATCTTCGGATATTAGGTGAATTGATAGCTAAGATATTGTAGAGCTTATGTATGAATGTGTGTGTCTTAATATCCGCTTAATTTGACTGACTAATTTATAGCTAAATCTACGTGTTAAGTATGTGTTGGTATCATCTATACTTACAAGGTATATTCGACAGCAGAAGCATAGAGTGCAAGCGTCTACGTTTTAAGGATGGAAGGATGCGCTTCTTAGCAATTTAGCTGACAAGTTTCCAGAGATTACTTTTCTGGTCCTCAGTTTACCTCTTAGTTTTAAACAAAGTTCTGTGAATGACAAAGTTTGATTCAAACTATCTTCAAGGTATATATAGCAAGTCCAGAGTTTAAAAATTTCATGATACTATTGGATGTTTAGATTTGTAAAAGCGTCTCTGTTAGGGACATTAAAGTTTTTTGTTGTGCAACAATATAGATCGTCTACCTAATAAAAGTTCTAGTATTTACTGGTATCTTCTTCTTAAAGTGCCTATCCGTTCCGGATGTTGGCGATCATCACTTTCGTAAATTTTGAAGCCAGGAAATGCGTCTTCTTCCCGGTTCTCTCTTACCATTTACCTTCCCTTGGAGAATTAGCTTAAGAAGGCCGTAACGTATTTACTGGTATGGGTTGTGTAAATATTATACAGTGTAGGTGCCATTACGCTACCCCAAAGGAGACCGTTCTTCTGCGTTGTCCATCTGTTATTTTTACCATTATGTAATACGAAAAATCTTCTGTTGTGTAGGCATACGCGGATAATACAAGTGAGTTTATTACCTAAGGCAATGTCACATAGATTTTGGAAATGCCCTCTAATTTAAGGTGTCATAAGCGGCATTTAGATTGACAAATACCACTCCTCATACCTGATATCTTTCGTACCCGTCTTTGATGTGTTGGGCAAGATTTAGTATTTGTGACGTACGTGATCTTCCCTGTCTATTGCCACTTTAGTCTTTTAATTTGAGTTGTTCTTCTATTATCAGTAAAATTATATTAAGGATCACGTGCAGAAGTATTTTTTATAACTGACAGAATAAATAAATATATTGGCCGATAGCTTTTGTGGAGTTTTTGCCAGGTTTAAGTAAGGCAATAACTTTGTCTTTACTTTGCTTGTCTACAGACTTTGGATATCAGCAATTGTTGTATTTTTGATCCAAATTTTAGAGTTAGTTTTGTGCTCAGATCCTTAGTTAGGAGCCGTAATATTGTTTATTATATACATAGATAGCAGATCCAAGCTCAACATCGCACCGTTGGAAGGTTCCCTCGGCTGACTGGTTTCCCCTCTCATTTTAAGTTTTTCTTTGCTTCTTTATCGACATTTTATTATGCGATTTTTAGCGATCAGCTTAATACCAAATACAATATATTTGGCCCTCAATATGTTTCTTCTTCTTCTTGCAGTAAGTCTTCTATCGGAGGTTGACTACCATCACAGCAATCTTTACTTTGTAGGCTGCAGCTCAGAACAACTGTATTGAACTGCACCCATACCACTTTCTTCAATTTCGCAACCAGGAAATACTTCTACGTCTGATATTTCTCTTTTCCGAGATTTCTCCTTGGATTATGAGTCTAAGCAGAGGGTACTATTCTCCTCTCATTATGTGGCCCAGATATTCAAGTTTTTTCGATTATATGGTTTTTACGACTTCGTATTCCTTCCCCATCTTCAGCAGAACATCTTGATTTGTAACTCTTTCTGTCCATGGTATTTTCTACATTCTCCTGTAACACCACATCTCGAATGCCTCGATGTTTTTTATGTTTATCTTTTTCAGTGTCCAGGCTTCCACGCCGTACAGCAGATCGGAGAAAACATAGCACCTTAACATTATTGTTCTTAAGTTTATATTTATGTTCCGGCTGCATAGGAACTTTTTCATTTTGACAAACGATTGTCTCGCTATCTCTATTCGCCTCTTGATTTCTCTTGTCTGGTCATTAGTATTATTGAAGCAAACCCCTAAATATTTGTAGGACGTTACTCTTTCAACTGGCTGATTATTTATGGTTAAATTCACATTAGTGTATAGCTTATTTGTTACAATCATGAATTTAGTCTTTTTGATGTTCAGTTTTAGACCATACTAATTGGTATGCGTGTTTATGTTTTCCATCAAAAACTGTAAATTTGCTATGTTATCTGTTACTATTAGCGTGTCATCAGCGTACCGTGTTTAAATTCAAATATGGTTGTATAAATTAATCAAGACATTTTGTCCTCCCCCTGTATACCTTCGATCCCTATTCGTACCGTTCGGGTATGCTATGCATCCCGTAGGACACAAGCGCTTAAGTCGTTGAGCAGAATAGACGCAAGACACAACCCTCGCGAGTGCGTCGATGCATCGAAATCGGTTGGTTTTATAGTAGTGAATTATGGTACCTAATTAGCGGTTCGGTAAGTTCACCTAGTTTAATACCTTTGTTTGTTTTTTGATTGTTTTTGCAACCATTTAAATTTTATATTATTTGTTATTTGCACCTATGAGTGAAAGTTCATTTATCTTGCCAGAGCTATCGAAGGAATAGCTGGTATTAATCTTAGTACTATTAATTCGTAATAGTACATTATTTTGTTAAACCCCCACATTGGCCTATCTCGCCGAATTTGAACTCATTTGTTGAAAAAAAATATTTTGTTATATTATAAATTTGAATGGTTGGTTTCGTCTTATGTCGTATTTTTTTATCGTTTTGAGGGTTGATTAAGTTGCGTCTCTTGTCGAAAGCTATTAACTTCGAGACCCGAGAATAATTTATGACCTTTTAAAGTGCACCATATGGGATTTTTTAAAAGGAGATTATAGTCGTTTTAATAAAGTATCGAATTTCAAATCATTAATTTCGAGCATTTCGGGGTTTTAGACAACATTTTTGTACATTTTTCGTTTGTATATTATTGGAATTTATTAGACATTGGCAATGGACAAGTTAGAAGAGAAAAACAGAAAGCTCAAATTTATGAGAAAGACTGTTTTAAACGATATGCAAATAATATTCGATTTGGGTTTTAAATCGCTCTCGGATATTTCGATCCGACCTTTATTTAAAATCAGGGTGGAAGAATTAGATTTAATACGCGATGAATTCTTGAAACACCACACAAATATAATTAGTAATATTCTTGCTGTACCAGACGCGGATACGAGGGTCGAAGAAAATGTTCGGGAATTATTTTTGGAACAATTTTATAAAATAAAATTATTTAGTGCGGAGTTATTTGAGCCACAATGTGAAACTCCAGAACCGTTTAGGTCGGTAGTAGTTCCAAAATCTAACATTCGCTTGCCTAAAATAGAACTGCCTAAATTTAACGGTGATTTTAAGGAGTTTAGTTCGTTTTTAGATTTATATAATTCGGTTGTACATAATAACGCAGGACTAGCAGAAGTAGAAAAGTTTAAGTATTTGAAAGGATGTTTAGAAGGGACTCCACTTAGTTTGATTCGTAATTTGCCAATAAATAGCGATAATTATCAAATTGCTTACGATTTAATTGTTAAACGCTACACAAATGTTCGTCGGTGTGCGACCGCGCATTGGGATGCGATCATGGGCGTGCCGAAAATATCGTTAGTTAATTCGAAAAATCTGGCTAAATTAGTAGACACGTTTTTAGAAAATTTAGCCGCATTGAAAACATTAGGCCTTCCGACAGAACATTGGGACTTTATTATGTTTAATTTACTTTTGTCGAAACTAGACGCGGATTCAGTAAAATTATTTGAATTAGAAAATAAATCGAATAAAATCCCGTCATTTCAAAAATTAGTTGAGTTTATTGAAACTCAGTACATTGCTTACGATAATTTGAATAGTAGCGTAAGCGAATCTAAGAAGTCGTCGCGGGCCCCAACTTATACGGAGCCTAAGGGTAATTATAAACATTCGAATGAGTCTAGGCATAATCGTAGTTCATCCTTTGTTACAAATTCGTCATTAGTAAGCTGTGCTTTATGTAAGCAAAGTCATTTTCTAAACCAGTGCTCGTTGTTTTTGAAGAAATCTCCAAAAGAGAGATACCAATTTTGTAAAGAATCTTCCTCGTGTTTTAGATGTCTTAATCAGGCTAATCATTCTGTCAAGTCGTGTCCAAAGTCCTTTAAATGTAGTAAATGTAATAGTCACCTTCATAATAGTTTGCTGCACTTCGATAGAAATCGTTCCAATAGTCAGTCGTCCACAGAAAATACTAATAATCCAGGGGCATCGGGAGTCGAACAGAATTCGCCTGAAATATCACATTGTGCTGCTAGTTTTGTAGGGAGGAAAAACGAAACAAAAAAGGAAATCTTGCTCGGTACCGTTTGGGTTCATGCAATTGATAGTAAGGGGTGTAAACAGCCCTTGAGATGTCTTTTAGATTCGGGTTCAATGAGTTCGTTCATTAGTCGAAAAGCTGCCAGTAGATTAGGTTGGCCTAAAACTCCTTGTTCGTTTGAAGTTAACGGACTCAATTCGATGCAAACGAAGCTGAATCAAGGTCAAATAAGTTTTTCTATCCAACCTCGTCATCAGGAGTCACCGGTGTTTCACTTGGAAGCTGTTATTACAGATCGGGTTTGCTCGGATTTGCCGAGCACCAAAATTGACATATCGACGTGGAATTATATCAAAAATTTAAAGTTAGCCGATCCCGAATTTAACTGTAGTCAATCTATTGATTTGTTAATTGGTTGTAGCATATTTTCGAAGGTGTTGTTAGAAGGTAAAATTGAAGGTAAAGCGGGACAACCTGATGCCCTAAATACCGTTTTTGGATATATTTTGTTAGGACCTACTAGCACACCTAATCTTTCGTCGACTTCGCTTGTTTGTCTTTCAAATATTGAAGACCCATTAGATTCTTCATTATCGAAATTTTGGGAACTGGAAAACATACCGGAAAAGCCAGTTTCAGAACCAGAAGACGCTCTGTGCGAAAACATTTATCGGGAAACACATAATCGGGACGTCTCAGGTAAATATGTCGTGTCTTTGCCTTTTCGTGAATCGCCGCCTTGTTTGCAAGATAGCTATGATATTGCTTTAAATAGACTGCTATCATTAGAACGTCGTTTATCTCGTCAACCAAGTTTGAAAAAAGAATATTCTTTTCATATGCAGGAGTATCTTGATTTAGGTCATATGCAGTTAGTCCCTAATGCCGAAAAGAAAAGGGGAAAGTATTACATTCCACATCATTGCGTTGTGAAACCAGATAGTGTTTCAAATAAAATTCGAGTTGTGTATAATGCGTCTCAGAAAAGTCCCAGTCTTGGCAAATCTTTGAACGAATATTTACTGGTCGGTCCTAAGCTACAACAGAACATAGTCTCGCTTTTGTTAAATTTTAGACTTAATCGTTTTGCGTTGTGTGCGGACATTCGTCAGATGTATCGCAATATTTTAATCGCTCCTGAACACACGGATTATCAACGCGTGTTATGGAGATTTTCTAGCCTTGAGGAAATTCAGGAATATCGTTTATTAACTGTTACTTTTGGAATAGTATCTTCGCCGTATCTTGCTTTAAGAACCCTTCAACAATTAGCATTAGACGAAGGCTCTCGTTTTCCTAAAGCCGTCTCGCTTATTCGTCATGCTTCGTATATTGATGATTTTGTTTTTGGTGCTTCGACTCTCGAAGAAGCACAAACTTTAATTGACGAATTAGTTACTTTGTTAAAGTTAGGAGGCTTTGAGTTACGGAAATGGTGTTCGAATGAACCCAAATTGTTGTCGCAATTTCCTGAATCCCATATTAATCCTCATGCCATTAATTTTGATCCAGAAGCAAATGGTCCTTCATTAAAAATCCTTGGTTTGAAGTGGATTGCACAGTCCGACGTCTTTCAATTTTCAGTCAAATTGCAAGACGTCCCTTGTACCAAAAGATCGTTTTTGTCCGAACTAGCTCGAATTTATGATCCTTGTGGTTACCTAACACCTATTACGTTTTTCATTAAACATTTAATCCAACAACTTTGGGCAACCGGTCTTAAATGGGATGATCGCCCTCCTTCGGAAATAATTCGTGTATGGGAACAATATAAGAGCGAATTATCTCTTATTTCACAATTCAAAATTCCTCGTTTTTTGAATATTTCTTCATGTCCCATCTTAGAGCTTCATGGATTTGCCGATGCTAGTGAAAAGGGATATGCTTGTGTCGTTTACATTCGTAGTATTGATACTCGTAACCTAGTTCAAGTCAATTTACTGTGTGCCAAATCGAAAGTAGCTCCTATAAAACAGATTACTATACCTCGATTAGAATTGTTAGCTGCTGTTCATTTGGTAAAACTTATGTCGTTTGTGTTAGAGTCGTGGAAGCATATAATATTTCAAAATGTGTATGCTTGGTTAGATTCTCAAATCGTATTGCACTGGATTAAAAGTTCCCCCTCGAGATTCAAAACTTTCGTCGCAAATCGCATTTCGTATATCCAGTCCTATAGTCAAAATTATTCTTGGCATTATATCGAATCTCGAAATAATGCAGCCGATGCGCCTTCGCGAGGCATGCTACCGGCCGCTTTTCTATCGAAATTAGACTGGTTAACAGGTCCTTCGCTTTTGTATAACATTCCATTAAATTTTCCAGAGGTTCCTCCCTCATTGCAGGAAAAATCCTCTTTGGAAGAGGTAAAGAAATCTTTAGTATTTGTTTCTACTCATGAGGAACATTTTTTGTCTTGTTTACTGAAAAATAAATCGTCTTTTACCTCGATCCAAAGAATTTTGGCTTTTATGTTGCGATTCGCGCACAACTCTCATTATAAAAGGTCGAAACGGTCAGGACCCTTGACTTTCGTAGAATTAGAAGACTCGTTGATTATTCTTGTCAGATTTACACAGGAAAAGTATTTTGAAGAACATCTTCAATCAAACTCTTTTCCTAAACCATTTCGTAAGTTGGGAGTATTTTTGGATGATAGCACTCAGTGTTTAAGAGTAGGTGGTCGTCTATCTCAGTCTTCGTTATCGTATGAAGCAAAACACCCGTTTTTGTTACCAAAGAAATCTCGCCTTACTACTCTTCTAGTTCGTTATTATCATGAGAAGTATTTACATGCTGGATTTAAGAGTACTCAATTTTTGATTAGTCAAAGGTTTTGGATACTGTCTTCTAAACAAGCCATTAATTCAGTATTGTCCAAATGTATTAGATGTTGGAAACAATCTCCCAAAAACTTACAACCCCCTATGGGTAATTTGCCTAAATTTCGTCTCGGTGCCATTAAACCCTTTTCGATTTGTGGGTTAGATTATGGTGGACCGTTTTCGATAACCATGTCTCGTTACAGGGGAGTTAGAACTCAAAAGGCCTATTTGTGTTTATTTGTATGTTGCGCTACAAAGGCTTTACATCTGGAATTAGCTAGTGATTTGACCGCGGAAGCCTTTTTGGCCGCTTTACAACGTTTTGTCGCTCGGAGAGGTCGAGTATCGCAAGTATTTTGTGATAATGGCACTAATTTCCACAGTGCTTATCGACAGCTTAGTAGCTTTATGGAGAGCGCTCTCGATAAGGAAAATATTAAGTTTTCATTTGCTCCTCCTGCTGCTCCACATTTTGGCGGTATTTATGAACGCGGAATTCGTTCTGTAAAGGAACATATTGGTCGTATAGTCGGGGCACAAATTTTGACTTACGAAGAATTTTATACCGTTTTGACGTTAATTGAATCCGTCTTAAATTCACGCCCTCTCACCCCTTTAACCAATGATGTTGAAGATCTCAATGCTTTGACCCCAGGACATTTCCTGACTCTTGAACCCTTGACATCTTTGTCTGTGCCTGATTTTTCGGAGGTATCCTTCAATCGTTTGTCCAGATGGCAGTTGTTACAGCGCATCCATAGAGACTTTTGGGCTCGATGGCGAAAGGAATATTTGCACACCTTGCAACAAAAGTGTAAATGGTTAGATCCTAGTTTTGTACCTAAAATCGGCACCTTAGTTGTTTTAAAGGAGGATAATTTGGCTCCGTGTAAGTGGCCTCTCGCGCGTCTTGTTGAATTACATGAGGGTAAAGACGGTGTAGCTCGAGTGGCTACCGTGCGTACGATTACCGGAACCTTAAAACGGCCTCTTGTCCGAATCTGTCCCGTGCCGATAGATGAAGATTAAATGGTCAGCATTTTTTTTTACTGATTTTGTTTTGTTCGGCTTTTATGAATAGAACCACGACAAAACCACCATTTTAATTTTAATTTTTTTATTTTTTAGTTTAAGTTTTGAATATTTGTTTAATATTTGTATAGGAATTGTTTGTAGTAATTATCGTTTTGATTGTTTAAGTAATGATAGTATTTAGAATTCGTTTTGTTTTTTAAAGACCTTATGGCCTTTAAAGGGGGGAGAATGTTTAAATTCAAATATGGTTGTATAAATTAATCAAGACATTTTGTCCTCCCCCTGTATACCTTCGATCCCTATTCGTACCGTTCGGGTATGCTATGCATCCCGTAGGACACAAGCGCTTAAGTCGTTGAGCAGAATAGACGCAAGACACAACCCTCGCGAGTGCGTCGATGCATCGAAATCGGTTGGTTTTATAGTAGTGAATTATGGTACCTAATTAGCGGTTCGGTAAGTTCACCTAGTTTAATACCTTTGTTTGTTTTTTGATTGTTTTTGCAACCATTTAAATTTTATATTATTTGTTATTTGCACCTATGAGTGAAAGTTCATTTATCTTGCCAGAGCTATCGAAGGAATAGCTGGTATTAATCTTAGTACTATTAATTCGTAATAGTACATTATTTTGTTAAACCCCCACATACCGTATATTGTTAATTAACTCTCCGTTAATGTTCATACCAATTTTTTGCTCTAGGAGCGCTTCCTGATATATTGTTTCGCTATATATATTGAATAATAGTGGAGAAAGCACACAACCCTGACGCACACCTCGACGAATCTCAATTTCTTCGGTTAACTCATTATCAACTTTGATTTTTGTTGTTTGTCTCCAGTACAACCTGGATATGATGTTAATGTCGCGACTATCGATGTTTTTGCTTCTTAGGATTTCATACAGCTTTTGGTGTCTGACTTTATCGAAGGCCTTCTCAAAATCTATGAAACCTACGTAGAGGTCTTGGTTTACTTCCAAACATCTTTGTATTAACACACTCATACCAAACAAAACTTCCCGTGTTCCCAGTCCACCTCTGAATCCAAACTGTGATGTCCTCTTCTAATTTATTAAATATTCTTTTGTGATTTATTTTTAAAAATACTTTTAGTGTGTGGCTCATCAATGCTATAGTTCTTTGGTCTGAACACTCTCTGGCGTTATTCGACTTCGGGATTGTGACAAAAGTAGAGGAGAGCCATTTCTTTGGTATGATGCCTGTTCTCTAAATTGTGTTAAAGGGGTTCACTATTATTTCAAGTGCGTCGTCGTCTATAAGTTTTAACAATTCTACAGGAATTTCATCTGGTCCTGCAGCTTTACCCCCTTTTGTGTTCCTTATAGCATATTCTATCTCGCTCTTTAGGATTTCAGGCCCTGTTGTGTCGTCTGTAGGTTCTGTCACTGTTATTTCTGGTCTTTTGTCTGCAAAAAGTTCTTCAATGTATTCTGTCCATCTTGCCAGTTTTTTATTTAAATCTGTAATTATTTTACCTTTTTGTCCTTTACGATGGATGCAAGTTTCACTTTTTTACCTGTTATTTCCTTGATCTTGTTATTCATGTTAAAGCTATCATACTTTCTATCATATTTATCTATTTCCTTGCAGTTGTCCAGAACCCAGTTCTCTTTGGCTTCTCTAATTTTTCTCTTAATATCACGGTTCACTTCTTTGTATTTTGTCTTGTTTATTTTATTTCTTCGCCTTTCCTCTATGAGATGCATAATTTCGTTTGTCATCCATTCCTTTTTCTTAATTTTGCTTGGAGGTAAGGAGCCTTCACCAGCTGTCATAAGGGTTTTTTCTATCTCCGTCCATTTATTCTCTACATTGCCTGTGTTCCTATTTTTTGCAGCGATGCTTCTAAGATTTTTGTTTACCTGTTCTCTTGTCCTTTCCAGTATAGTTGCGTTTTTCAGTTGCTTAACGTCTATCTTTTGTTTAGCTGCACTTTTCTTTATTTTCTTGAATCTTATATTACTACCGCCACCACCGGATTGTGATTCGATTCTATATCAGTGCCTGGATAGGTTTTTGTAGACGTGATGGAGTTTTTAAACCGGCTTCTGATTATTATATAATCGATATGATTCCTGACGATGTTGTCTGCATTATCCCTTGGTGATGTCCACGTGTACAATCTACGGTTTGGTAATCTGAACATTGTGTTCAATACTACAAATTCTTTTTCTTGGTAAAATTGTACGAGACGTTTACTTTTCGTTGTCCAAGTCCAAATTCACCAGTGCATCCATTAGTTTTCACTTTACTAACTTTAGCGTTGAAGTCGCCCATGATTACAGTGACCTCTTCTCTTTTGGTCGATTCCAGAATGTATTCAAGTTGTTTGTAGAATTCTTCTATTTCCTCATCCTCTTTCTCATATGTTTTCTGCACTAGAAATACGTCACATTTATGTTAAGCGCATATGTCTGATAAAGTTAAGTAAAGTGTCTTTATCTCTAGATATTCCCTTAATATACATAATTATGATAGTTAGCCTAAAAAGGACCGATTTTGCCGATCTTAAAATCCTATAAAAATGGTAAATCTTTTACTTTTTATTAAAAATTTAAATTTTACATACTGAAAGCTACCTTTATGAAAAGTAGAATCTATGGAAATTAGCAAATTAAAAAATAAAGACATAATTCTGAATGGCCAACTTGAGAAAAACAGTTATCCCCTCCTCAACTTATTCAGTTACAAACTATAATATTATGTAAACGCATACCTCTTTTATTGTTAGATAAAATGAATTTTCATCAAGTAACGTTTGAATCCATCACTTACTAAAAGAGTAGAAAGAGACATGCTTATGCTTTAGAGTACGTCTACTTTAGCACTCACTATCTCATCGATAGGCCTTTTCCTCATCAATAATGTTCTCGCTCGTTATAGTTATTCTAAGATATTCAGATTTCTCTACATGCTCTACATTTGGTTTTATCTCCTATAAATTTACAATTATGACAAAATTTTTATAATATTTTATGCATTGATATTAAACTGGAGTAGAGTACTTAGTAGATAATATTTATTTATTTTGAGTATACTTATTTTACAATCTAGTAAAAGAATAAATATTTGTGTTCTCAGTGTTTTCTAAGTCTGCCAAGCATAAACAGGCGGCCCTATTAGATTACACAATTATTAAGAATGTCCAATCTCTGAATTGAAGATTTTATTTCAAAATATGACTGTACTTTATACAAATATTATTCTTTTCTGAGATACCGGTATAAATATGAAATTTGAATTACGCAATGATTTTTTCAAATTATTTTCTTGTGACGTTATGTCACTGTTGGAGAATAATGCTGGGAATAAGGTTCTATAGGTTTTTATATTTTATTTGACGTTTTAATATTTAAATCTGAGTTCATTTTTCGAAAAACTATAAACTTATAACAACAAATTGCTATATACCAGTACGAGGCAATATTCTTATGCTGTGGCAAAATCATCATATTTGAGTTACATTGCCGTTTTTCCTGTCGTATCATATTTTAACATAGTTTTCTAATTTATTTTATAGACAGGAGGTAATGGATATCCACAATTCGTCTAATAATATTGTGTTTTAAAAACAGCTGTGCTTTTATGCTGATTCGTTGACCTTTCGTAAAGCAACCTGAGTTATGAATAACTACTTTTTTGTATTTTTGGGAGGCAAACTTCTACCAGACAATTTTTAATATGTGAATATTAGGGATGTATATAATATTTTTGTGTATATAATGTGTTTATTGATTTTACTTTCATTTGGTTTGTTTATTCATATTTTCTTATCTTTAGAAAACAGATGTGTTATTGTAAATCATCTGACCATTTTGTAGCAAATTGTTCATCCTGTAGAAATCCAAATCAAAACGTTACAACAACAGTGCCAACTACTACTATAAATACAGTAGTTAATACTCTTCCACATGACGTCACGATCACATCAGCATCTTCAGCGAATTCATTTTCCTTACAATCCTCGACTATACCTTCTTCATTAATTATACCAATATGAACTGAATCTCAAATATGATCCTCAACATCATTTCCAAGTTCTCAAACTACATGGACAGATACAAATATAACAACTACCGAGTTATCAACAACACCTAATCTTTCACAACCTCATATATCAAGTCCAATCTATTCCTTAAGACTTGCATACCCTATCAATAGGATATTAATAGATACTACTAATACACTTAAAATAACTAATACACCTAGTAAAAAAGTAAACACGTAGCCTTGATGAAATGTTAACCCCACATTTACAAGAACCTAAAGAAAATTTTACAAAAACCAATACAAAATCTTAAAAATCCAAAACTATTGACAATTCTGAGACTTGCTAACAGCATGTAATCCGTAAAAGATTTTATTACTAATAAACTTGTAACACCGATATTAAATTTTGAACAACTATCTCCCAAAATCTATTTTTATAGATTTCCAAATCTATTTTTATACAATTTTCCTATAGAATATAAAAAAGAAATAAAATTCCTAGGGATGCAACTGTACTCAAAATTAAGTTAGAAAAGTCATATACACTCGCTAAGCCTATCGTGCCAAGCTGGACTAAACATTATGAAATCTGTATCACATAAAAATTGGGGAGCAGATTTTCCAACTCTAATAAATATATGTAGAGCTTTAATTAGATCAAAACTGGACTACGGATGTGTTGTGTATAACACACCAAATCAAACATTGCTTAAAACTTTGGATACTCTTCCGAGTGCAGCCGTTAGACTTGCTCTAGGAGCATATTGCACCAGTCCTGTGGACAGTCTACTCTGTGAAGCTGGAGAACCACCCTTAATCCTAGGAAGTAAATATTTAAGTCTATCGTATGTCTCGAATATAAAATCTAACCCAAAAAATCCAGCTCTTCATCATGCTGTTGCTAACAGGTTCTAGGAGGTCTATCAAAAAAGAAATAGTGGTCCTGTACCTTTCTATGAACGAGCCAATAGATACTTATTCGATTTTAATATTGAACTACCTCCCATTTATCCTACCTGTGTAATAAATATATGTTTTCCTTGGGTTGTTCCCTCTCCGCTTTGTAACCTTTAAACTTACAGCATATTATACCATATATGTATATATATACATAAAATTCGTGTAAAGTTAGTGTATATAAAATTACCATTTTATATACACGAACGCATCAAGGCCATAAATCGAGTAGGAGCATGCTTTGTAATATCACATGAACATTCCATCTATAAATTGTCAAATTGTCTCCTAAGACAAGTATTTTTACAGTAGAACTATTTGCCATTATTAGGGCCCTAACCTTTATTCTAGAAAAAAAAAACTTCCCAAATCTCTTATAATATCTGATTCACTTAGTTATCTGACATCCATTTCTCAGATTTATCCCTCTCATCCAACATTATGTACAGCAGATTAAGTTAGAAAACAAAATTATATACATGATGACGGTATAAAAGTCGGAGATGCCACACTGGACAGAGTAGAGAAACTCGTGTATCTCGGCAGTAATATCAATGAGAGCTGGGATCCAACCGCAGAAATTAAAAGCCGAATAGAACAAGCCCGAGCTGCCTTTGTAAAAATGAGAAACGTACTTTGCAGTCATGATCTTAGCATTGACATTAGAGTTCGTATGATATCTTGCTACATCTTTCCTGTCCTGCTGTATGGAGTAGAAGCGTGGACCCTAACTGAGGCTATGCTTAAACGCTTGACAGCCTTTGAGATGTGGGTATACAGACGACTACTAAAAATAAGCTGGGTCGACAGAGTTAGAAATGAGGAGGTCCTTAGACGGCTGAACCAAACAACACAACTGGTCAATATAATAAAGAAACGCAAGCTGGAATACTTCGGTCATATTATGAGACACCCTGAAAAATATGATCTTTTACATCTGATCATTCAGGGAAAGATCCAAGGTAATCGTGGTCCTGGTAGAAGAAGAACATCATGGCTGAAAAATCTAAGGCAATGGTATGGAAAATCAACTACATCGTTATTTAGAGCTGCTGTCAATAAAGTCACGATAGCGAATATGGTAGCCAACATGATATCCAACGATCGATAACGGTCATGGAACTAGAAGAAGAAGAAGAAGATTAAGTTAATGTTGTACCATATATACCAAAACAATTTGACAGTAGTTCCTCTGGGTACCGTCACACGCTGGAATAGATAGTAACATAAAGGCAGATAGTCCAGCTAGTTCCGCACTAACCAATTCAGTCGCATCAGTCGAAAATCTAACGGTGCATTTAGATTTAAAACCTTATTTAAAAGTAAAATTGCACAATGTTTGGCAAAACCAATGGAATAGAAGCACAACTAAATTGACAGAAACAAAATCTTCCTTTCTTCCATGGAACTTCTAGCTTTGAAAGCAACAACATTAAGTCCTTATAACACGTCTCAGATTATAACACACTTCTACAATACATAAATACTTGTTGAAGAGAAAAGAGGAACCAGTGCGTTTTGTCTGTGAATGTAAAGTGACAGTGAAGAACATTTTGATTGACTGTCCAATCTACTTAGTTGACAGATTATATTACCACATTCCAAAAACATTACAAGAACTTCTAGGAGAATCTAAATATGTAGCTGACTTGATAGAATTCTTGAAATCAATAACTTTTTTAATAAAATTTAATACAATACATTAATAATTTAAATATATATTGTATACATTATTATGTAATTGATATTTGGTTTATGCCTTAAGTCTTTATCACTTTTTGTATTTTTCTTATGCTAATAACCCTAAGTGGTTGAAGCAAAATAAATAAAAAATAATACGACAATTTTTAACCTCATTATCATATCACTACAAATCCGTATCGAATAAGAACACATACTAAATTAAGAAAGCTCTTATAACGATATTGTCCAGGAAAAAAATCGCTTAAGGTAGATCGGACACATGCATAGACGCCAAGATGTCAAACTTGTAAAACTGTATGGAAGGAAGTTAGCACAGAAGAATGCCACTTAAACATCTCAATATACAATGGAGAGACAACATACAATCAAATTTTAAAAAATAAACATTTCATTTGATTGCAGATCCGTGGGAAGATCGGTCAACTTGGAGAAAAATAGTAGTTAGCGAAGACCCACCCAGTGTTGTAGCGCTACGTAATGATGATGATAAAGAGAAAGGAGAAACAGTGACAAAAATCAACAAAAATGGACTAATGGAGCAAAGCTGCTTCAAAATCTTTGACTGGAGAGGATTAAAATAAAAGTATAAGAAATGCAATGGCTGATTGATGGATTCGAGATACTTGAGGCTTGAGAAGAGCACTCTGCCGAAACAGCTGTAGTGATAAGATAGAATTAATTTTGTCGAAGTTTTAAAAATAAAGTTTTCAGTGTTTTATTGTTAAATAAAATGGCGTTTACGTACGACATTATATACGCTATAATAACTAGACAACTTATATAACACCGACATATAAGGAGAAAGTTTACTGAAACAATAAACTACTCAATATTTGTTATGAGTGGAAACGATATAAATAAACAAAATGCAGATAAAGAAACAGAAGACAACAAAGGACGTTTTAAATTGATTAATGTATTCAATTTTTAACAATGTATATTTAAAGGTCATTGTCAGAGCCAATGTGCTAAATGTATGTAAAATAAAACTGTTTAAGGTAGATATGTTACAAATACATCTAAAACTAAAAACAATCGATGTTTATATGAAATATGAAACCGTATGACACACTACCGTGCAATGTCCAGGATCCGGTATCGTAATAAGAAGTAAAATTTTACTTTAGATATTCTTTTTATGAATATAATAAGTAAACAATATATAGTAAGCTTCATCTTCTTATTGTGCCGTATTCTAATAAAGGTTGGTGATTACTTCTTTAAACACTTCACATAAATTATTATTGTATAAATTTAACTACTCTATGAAACAAATATTGCACGTCATAAACTACAGTAATTGAAAAACTATAAAGATCTGTTTTCAGAGTTCTCTTTAATCTTATGTAGTTTATTGTAATCCTACCGAAAGGCTTCTACTTTCTTTCAACTATTACAAGATAACTCTACTCGATATTCGTACATTTAGAGACTAAATGTTTAAGTGCCCATGCATTTAAAAAAAAAATAATATATTAAATGGAAACTAACCTTTTTCAAGTTTATTATAGTTACTGTTTTAAGTTTGAAAATAATTGTAATTAATAAAGTAATTGAAAATAATAAGCTCCAAAATGTACCGGCTATAAAATTTTAAAATCTACTACTAATACTAATATTGGCAACATCGCAGGAGTTTAGAAGTGTACGCGAAAAGTTATATACGGGCCCCAAAAATGTTTTATCCTATTACAGAGTCCACTTGATCCGACGTGTTGGTCGGAGTCTACATAAAGCGCTACTTAGATAATAATATACACGGCGTATATTCTCCTGGAGTTCGTATAATACCCTTTTATTACGGAGCCTACATTAACCGCTAGAAGTATATATATATATATATATATATATATATATATATATATATATATATATATATATATATATATATCTATATATATATATATATATATATATATATATATATATATATATATATATTAATATGATATTGTAATTTTGAAATATGATAAAACAATAATTAAATTAATAATTGTGATCCAAATAGCTAATTAAAACAAAAAAAAATTATTTAGTGAATTTTATTACGAATATGTAAATAAATTTTATTAACGACGGCAATTTCATAATTCATATGTTTTCAATTCTCCAAAAAGCCAACACATTCCAATTCCAACAATCGCTGTTCTCGAGTTGAGGACCGCTACCTGAACAGCCAAAATAAGTGCACCGAATTACGGACCGAACGAGATTTTAATCAGTAAAGAAACATTTAATATTAAAATATTATTTTAGATTTAGTTTCTTTTGAGCTGTATTGAAAGGTGGTCCAAATGAGTGAAATTAATAGTTATTGTGATTATTACGATTATTGTGATTATTGAGATTCGTACTTTTAATAATATTTTATACCTGAGTAGGTATAATGATTTCCTTATCAGAAGTCTTGGTCCTCAATTCGCGCGATTTTTGCAGGTATAAAGCTAAACCCTTACTTAAAATTTTATTTTGATCCCCAATTCGTGTCTGCACCCAAAAATTGTGTATTATACAAAAATATCAGACAAAGACTTTCTACTATCTACTAATGACTTGTTTCCTGGTAACCGATATTAATCCTTGAAAAATGTAGGTAGATTTGATATTTCAATATAACATTTTATTTACTTAAACTAATCTTAAATAAAATGCTAATTTGAAAAGTAAAACTGAAAATCGTAAATCGAAAAAGTGTCCTTTCTTTACAAAACAATATAACTTCACAACACAACAAAATTAAACCGTATATATATATAAATATGATATAACTATAACATGATTTTACAAACATTTTTTGGTCTTCTTTTTCTCTATTAATTTTTATTTATATACATATTCGGATTATACATATATATATATATATATATATATATATATATATATATAATATATATATATATATATATATATATATATATATATATATATATATATATATATATATATTGTAAAAAGTACGACCGTCAATTTATATTAATAAAGTATTCAACTATAATTCAACTATAATAGTGAATTCAGAGGTTTATTCGGTCATTCAGGTTGGCAAAATAAAACAGAAGTCAACTACTTCATAAGTTTATAGAAGACGTTTCGCTTTATACTTCTAAAGCTTCATCAGTTCTCTAAAATACAAAGATGACATAGAGTTTATAAGAAATACAGATCAGAAAAAATTTATCAAAAACAAAGAACACAAAAACTTTGCAAAAAATAATATTCGCAGAAATATTGGTATTATTTATTTCGTAAGATGAGAGAGCGGTAAACCTGGCTCAAATTGTCGATGTCAGTTCTTTTGTTTATTGTAGATGGGTTTGTTAGGATCTCACACATTTCAATAATGGAGCGTTTTTGATGGTTATTTTGTTACAAAATGTGTAAACAAATGACATATATGTATTATATATATATATATATATATATATATATATATATATATATATATATATATATATATATATATGTGAAGATCAACAATAATTGCATTTGATTCACAAGCTTTTGGAGTACATACAATAAATCAAAAATCCACAAGGAAAATAAATTTTTAAATCTGACTGTATACCATAAATCGCAAATTATAGAACAAATCGTCGTTACAAGCATAATATACCAAATGTTTTTATCACTTTTCTGTTAATCCTCTAATGGGCAAAGTATCTAATAAGATACAATTAGTATTTGTCCGTATACCGGGTAATGTATCCAGAAAGATACTTATTCAATTTTCTTCAGTACCTGGCAATGTACACCCGAGGATACAAACTAAATTGTCGCTTAACTGGCAATGTGTCTTCCTAGATACTACTTTTCAAAGTGATCCTATCTGTTTGTTTATAGACAAATTGTGAATATTATTTTATACAATTATTTCATGAAGACCCAATTAACTATAATTATAGTTTGCCAATCCATACAATAACTATTAACACATAAAAAATTAATTTACTTACCGAATGACACAAATTACCACTTTTTTGGAAGTCATTTTGAGCACGTCTACACAAAACACTCTCTAATTGTGCCAAAACTCTGTGTATGGTATTCAAATTAATTTGTTGGTTAGCCGAATGCTATAGGAAGAGGGTACTTTTAAAATCTTGCGGCAAACTTAGTTTATGTAGAGGAAGTATAATTTAATAAATAACGTATCCTGGAGTGCACACCGTCAAGTTAAGGGTTAAAACCAGGCAAAATAGCGGAAAGGATAGAAGACGAATTTTGTGAGAAATAATGAGATAAAGCTAGTTCTTAGACGTGGCTATTTGACTCCAGTCATACTTATACGGATGATCTCGAAAATATTTTATTTTAATAATTTTTGACGTTAGAATAAATGATGGAATAAATTAAGAATTAAAGTAAAAAACATTAATTAGTAGTGATTTTAAATTTTAAATAAAGCTAGAAATGAAATGAGAATCAACAATACATACTTTCCTCATAAAGACCAACATAAATACACTTTTAACAATAATCGAGGCCAGCGATCAATGATAGATTTTATAATCACAAATCGAGCGATAACTCCGTTACAAGTACTTGATGTCAGAGCACTAACATCTGCTAACCTGGGGACTGATCATAACCTTGTTTTATGCAAGATGCTACTAGAACGTCCGCAACGAAACAGAAAACCCCCAATGTTCATCGAAAAACATAATATAGAGTCGCTAGCAACAGAGAGTACAAAACTGCTCTATGAGAACAGGATTACCATGAAACTAAAAGAGATCGACTTAAAACCCGAATGGGGAGTAGAAGATACTTGGCAAAAAATTAAGAAATGCATCAACGAAGCAGCAGAAGAAGCGATTGGTAAGCGGAAAATTAACATAAGAGCGACAAACCACACCAAACCATGGTTTTGCCAAGAGGTAAAAGAACTCTCTGAATTAAAACGCAAATGCTACCTGAGATATAAAAGCACGCAATCGGAAGAAGCTCATGCAGAATATGTCCAAATAAGAAACGAAGTAAAAGCCAGAATAAAATCAATCAAAAGAGAACATTGGGCCAAATTCACTTGCGACATGGACTACGACCTATATGGTGCCCAAAAGAAAGTATGGAAAATGCTCCGCAACAGGAAAAAACCAGTTAACGAGTTCGTGCAGACCAAAGGAGTACCTATAGAAACATGGCAACAACATTTTAAAGAGCTATATGATGCTGAAGAAACGCTGAATATAAACGAAGGCGAAACAGATGTGAGTGCTACAATCAATGACGAAGAAGTAGAAGCAAAGATCAAAAAACTAAAAAACAGAAAATCACCGGGAACGGATGGTATACCCAATGAACTTTTAAAATATGGAGGCCCGGAACTTGCAAGTAAACTGGCACAACTATTTAACAAAATATTAAACAAAACAGAAACACCAGAGGAATGGCATAATAGTATCACAATCCCCATATTTAAAAAAGGACAAAAAACCTGCCCACAAAACTATAGAGGAATAACCCTCTTAAATACAACAATGAAACTTTTCACGGGTATTCTCAAGGACAAATTGGAAAAGCAAATCACTAATGCTGAAGAACAACAAGGTTTTACAAAAGGGCGGTCTATAATAGACGCAGTATTTGTAATAAAACAAATAAAAGAAAAAGCTATAGAGTTCGGCATGCCAGCGTATATTTGCTTCATTGATTTGACGAAGGCATTTGACAGAGTTCGCCTGGGAGACATTCTAAATATATTAATAGAAAATGAAACACCGACCAGTATAACAAAGATACTCCATAACCTAAATAACAACAACGTAACCAAAGTTAGAGCAGGAGACGAATTCACTGAAAATATTCCAACACCGGGAGGAATTAGACAAGGCGACAGTTTAAGCCCCTTCTTGTTTAATCTTCTCATGGGCAAAATTATCAACAAAGTAACATCTCTTAATCTCGGATATAGAATGGGCAACAAAAGAATTGGTATGGTGTGCTACGCAGACGATGCAGCAATTATTGCCGAATCAGAAGATGATCTCCAAAGGCAGCTCTTTCAGTTCTTTCAAACAAGCCGACTATTAAATATGAACATCTCTACCAACAAAACTAAAGGTATGACAATAGCAAAAGATCCGCTCAGATGTAAGTTAGTGGTTGAGGACAACCCCATAGAACAGGTGATGCAATTCAGATATCTGGGCATAGATATATCAAGCACCCATGACCCAGTAAAGGACCTGAGGAGTCAGATCAACAAAGCATCTGCACTGTCAGGATGTCTGCGGGAGATAGTCTGGTCTAATCCGTATATGCGCACAGATAGTAAAATTAGAATCTATAGGACTTGCATACGACCGATCATGACATATGGCATAGAAGTGCGCGAAGATACCAACAAAACGAAACAGATGCTAAGGGTTGACGAAATGAAAACCCTAAGAACAATAATGGGGAAAACAAGAAGGGACAGAGTGAGAAATACAAACATTAGAGAGCAGTGCAAAATTCAAGATATTGTAAGATGGGGAAGACAGCGCAAGAGGATGTGGTACAACCATGTAAGACGAATGGATGAGAATAGACTCCCAAAAATTGCCCTAGAAAACAATCCGCCTGGTTCAAGACCCCCCGGAAGACCACCTAAAAGATGGAGGGATAGTTGGCAATCTACCTCCCAAGAAATTAACCAGAGGCAGCTTCAGAATTAAACAGATCGAAAGATCTACAAAAAGTAGAAGAAGAAGAAGAAGAAGAAGATTTTAAATTATAAATCTTTAAGTTTATTTAATAATAAAAATAACTCAACTGAAATATTTGACTAAACTAAAGGTAGGTATGTTCTGTCCGAAAACAATTATTGTCACTGAAGTTGGTTTAATACTTAGACACGTGGTCTATTGACAAAAAGTTTGGGGTTTAATTCACACCAAGGATAAAATTTTTGTTTCACTTAAACAAAAAATAATAGAAAATATGATACATATTAGGTAACAAGTTTTCGAAAAACTCATTTACAATTTATTCTTATTCCAATGTTATAAAACGGAAATAAAAAAATTCAAATTCAAAAAGATATTTATGTTTCACTTTAAACACTTCTAATGCTACTAAAGACTGACATAAATGTTTAGTGGTTTAAATCAAAACGATCTCTGCATAATTTCAAATTATTAAAAAAAAAAGAAGAAAACCACATGTGGGTTTTGAACTCTAATCGTCTACGTCGCAGTGTCGAATTCTTACCACTAATCCACGAAGGATTGATGTTTATTACGTGACAAGAGTGTATGAAACTCCTCAAATCATAGTAGAAATTATTCTTGGTTATTAATTTAAAACTTAAGATTAAATAATCACTATTAATTAATTTATTTTATTCATATTTTTGCTTTATTGTGGTCAATAATTTTTTTCTTTATGCGAAATTAAAAAATGTCACTGAATAACATCACAATACGACGTCACACATAATAATTATGACCGAGGTGATTTAGCTCGAAGCTAACGTCTAAAGGTGTGAGACTATCAATAGTGGTAATGTAATGTAATGTAAATTATAGGTTTCTATCGATTATTTCCCACCTCTACGAGTTTCATCTCTTTTTATTTCACAAGGTAACTGTGTTTTCTATCTCTTACGTTAAAAAGCCGGGTGGTAAAGCACTCACCACTGTATAAGCATCACAATTAGTAAATATTTGATGCAAAATACTTACGCATGTGGAAATCAAGGTTGCAGGTGTAAAGTTCCTGGAGACAATCCATAAGATGCTAGAAGAACAGAAAATCTGTGGGAATTATTTAGTGTCATGGAATTTACTTTAAAATCGCGTGTTTAAAATATGAAATGATTTATTGAAAAATATAGGATGGAAGCGCTTGTTATAAATAGGTGGCTTTCCTAATTTTAGGCTAACGATAACCTTGGGTTTGTTACAAATAGTAAGAGTCCAACCACTGGTTAAATAGTTGTAAAAAATCGTCAGCAGCCATTGCTTTGTTTTAGTTTTAAAATTCCTAATTTGCTCCACAGGCAAATCAAAAATGTTTTCTCGTTCTCCTGTCTTCCTTACTTGACACTTGGTATTTGGAATATTTTTCTTTTTCATACTAAATAAAAGTGAGATACTATATATTTTCCTTTCTGTATTCCTGGTAATTTTGTGGTGGATTTAGAATATTTCTGGGGTCTTATCTTTTTCAGTACCTGGTTGGCTATTTTATTTGCAGTAGTGGACATGTATCCTAAAAAGGTAGTATTATCGCAGTTAAGACGTCTCAGTAGTAGGGATGGGAAAACCTACCGGTTTTAACCGAAAACCGGTTTTTTTACTTCGAAATAACCGGTTTTATCGGTTGTTTTTGTGTCCCGGTTATAACCGGTTTTTTTATTTTTAAAGCAAAAACCGGTTATTAGGTTATTAGGTTTGTTTCGATTCGGAAATCTACCGTTTAAATTTGTTATCATCACAAAAAATTTGATATTATTTTCAATACGTTTGTATTAAAATTTATTTGATACTTCCCTGTATTGTTTAAAAATTAAATACAAAGAATGAGAAATCCCGGAAATTCGTAATTGTAATTTGATCCCTAAACCATAACAATTAACATCATTGGGTATCGGCACGTATTGGTAACCATAAATCATTCACCCACTCTTGAAATTTTATGTATATATGGTAAATATTATGACCTAAATTAAATTCTGATCTGATGTGAGCCGCCTTTGGTCCCATAAAATTTAAATTATGGGTGTTTGGAATAATACGACCTAATTATTTAAGGTCTTTATTTTTTAAACAGCGTTTCTGCGATTGCCATACCAATAATCACTCTAAATTGTTTCATTTTCATTCTTTCGTTAGTAAACATTTTAACATTTAAACCGCATATTTATAATAGAAGGCGATACTATTGGTTCTTACGTCACATATTTAAAGCATAAACGTGTTGTATTTATATAGGTAATAATGTTCTTTCGATAGTACTAATTTTGATCATATTGAAATCGAGTCGAATGAAGTATCGCAAGCTAAAGTTCATTGTTAATGTTACTTTGTAACCTATTGGATTAAAAAAAAAAACCGAAAACCGGTTTTTGCAAAAACCGGTTTTTTTTGGCCGGTTATAACCGCCAGGTTAAACCGCAAGCAAAAAAAACCGGTATAACCGAAAACCGGTGTTTTGTCAAAAACCGCCATCCCTACTCAGTAGTCTCCGCGCCTTGTGGCTTATCAAACGATGTCCAAATTCTCAATAGTCTTTAGACAACTTTCTCTTTAATAAAAAAATATCATAACCTATTTTTTATGTTGCTGCAATAAGTGCATACCAAATTTAGCTATAGTCATATTTAGCGTTTATTTTTGATCTTAATTCTATCTTCAAATTTTCAATGCCATGTTTCCTTACCACCTTAAATAGTTTACATGATATGTAGTTTTTTGTTTGCCTTTGACTTTTTTCATGTTTTTTCATAAAATAATAATTTCATAAACTGTAAGTAGTTCACTTAACCAACAAGAAAATAATATGGTCAATGAACCTCTTCAATATAATATACGAAACAGACTGGCTAGTATCAACATTTTTATTGGCATAGAAAAAAATAAACGCTAAACGATTTTTGCACTGTCATTTTTATGAGACGTGTATCGAAAATTTTCTTAAGAATAATAGACTTCTAAATTTGGACGTACAACTAAACGAAGAACAGTTTGTCGTTAGAAATAAATTTGGAATCAGAAAAACATTATTCAGTTTCCAGGTGATGGTTGAAAGATGTAAGTATATAGAACAACTAGTATACATGCGTTTTATCGACTTCATATGTAACGATATATTTTTCTTGCCTAAGGATAAGAAAATGGGGGTAAAAGATTGAGCAAGCAATATTATCGAAACTGATGCGTACGACATTCAGGGGGTTGTTGGAGAGCTGGGTCGTGGATAAAGGCTGATTTATGTTAGGATGGGACGTGTACGACACGGGACGTGGACCAAACGGGTCCCGCACGGGGTTTTGATTTATGCTACGACGGGTCGCTTCAGGCTTCTGCACGGGTTTTTTTAAACTATTTTTAATTTGCGAGTGTCTTGAGTGCGCTTAAAAAATGAATTTTACAAACATGGAATTGCTAGCGATAGCAGTAGCTTTGGATGAAGATGAAAAAAGGAAAAGGCGATGGGCAGTCCACCCAGCATGGGTAAAATGGAAATCGGAGGGAGAGCTGTAACTCTAAGGTAAGTTAAAAAAAGTAGTACAAAATGTTATAGGTATAGACAGAAATAGTACATTGTTTACCGGGTAGGAAAAGCTTAACATTCCTGGATGACTGTGAAGATTGCTAAGTCGAGGCGCAAGCCGAGACTTAGCAACACAGAGTCCAGGAATGTGGCTTTTCCTACGAGGTAAACATACTATTTTTTCGCAAATCGTTTAAAATTCGACAGATATTGATTGATTTAAAAAAAAAACGCGACAATTTTATTCTCAAATAAATGGTGCTTTGAAATTCCTAATAAAATTACTTGGGTTACTATGGAAACGTATTGAGGTTGAATTGTCAAACTTGACGCTTATAAATTTAATTGCTGGTGTTATTGAAAGTAAAATGATAAGTGATGATGAAATTTCCATTCCTGGGACTCCTCCTGAGCTGGTTGAGGCAGTGAATACTGCTTCATTAGAATTATTGCCAAAGAAATCAAGAGAAAAGTACGAAAATGCATACAGACGTTTTATGGATTATCGCATGAGTAAAAATACGAGTTCTTTCTCAGAAAATGTTGTAATGGCATACTTCCTAGACCTTTGTTTAAAGATGAAATCTTCAACATTATGGGCCAATTATTCAATGCTGAAGTCAACCCTTGCACTTAAACACAATGTAGATATATCTACATACTCAAAACTTCGTTCTTTATTGAAACGGCAAGCTCAAGGTTATAGGGCAAAGAAATCTAAGATTTTAACGAAGGAAGAAATTGAAAAATTTATCCAGGAAGCTCCAGATAAAGAAAATTTAATGATTAAGGTAATTTACAAGGTTTTAATTTTTATTTAGATTATACCTTTATTTATTTTTTAGGTGGCTGTAATATTTGGTATTTCTGGGGCCTGTAGAATGGATGAGTTAGTCCGAATGACTGTACACGATATAGAAGACTTAGAATCTAAGCTTTTAATCAGCATACCTGATTCGAAAACCAACAAACCAAGATCATTTGTAATTAATCAGATCTACTTGAATGTTTATCGAAAGTATGTTTCGTTAAGACCAGAAAATATGAACAGTGACCGATTTTTCTTTAAATATCAAAGCGGAAAGGGTTGTAGACAAGTGGTAGGAATTCATCAATTTAGAAAAATGCCCAAAATAATTGCTACTTATTTGAACTTGGTAAATCCGACAGAATATACTGGTCACTGCTTTCGTCTGTCTTCTGCAACAATATTGGTTGACTCTGGTGCCGACATAACTAGTTTAAAGAGGCATGGCGGATGGAAGTCATCAAACGTTGCTGAAGGATATATCGAAGAATCGCTTAACAATAAGGTTGAGGTGGCAAATAAAATTTTCACAGTACAAAATATTCAACAAAATGACACTTCCACCCTGCATGTTGTCCAAAATGTTTCTCATAGTTCTAAGAGTGTTCCTCCAATGTTCAATATTTTTACTAACTGTCAAATTACTGTAAATATAACAAATTGATCTTAAAAATGTATTCAGCAATGACTTGATGTTTTCAAAATATAAATTAATTCCTTATAAGCAATGTGTTTTCTATCATTTATGTAGAACACTAACAACTGTACGGAAATATCATTTCAGTAAGGAAATGACATTTCCTTACAGTAAGGAAGTCCTGACTTTTTCTTCAAGAAATTTTTACAGGAATGTCAAAATTTCCTGGCGATTTGCGGAAAATTTGTTTTTCCGAAGAAAAACATCCTGCCTCTAAAATCTCCGAGAGTGGTATCAAAAGGCATCCACTAATCTGTTTTGAGTTGCCGTAAACAAAGTTATTATTGCCAATATAATCGCAAACGTTCGATAATCGGTCAGGGTACTAAAAGAAGGCAGCAAATTAATCAGACCTAAAATATAGGTCAGTCAGGTCATGGAGTTGAGATATCTACAGTATAAAACTGCATTTAATTTTTATATAAAAGAAATACTATTGTAATTAAATTTAGTGATTTTTGATTAATAAATCAGTTCAGTAAAGTTGTAAAACTTATTAAATATATCGAAATTAAAATTTTTTGTCTTAAACTTCTTGATATATGGATAACCAAATCATTTCTTCACCCAAAATTGCATCCAAATTTTATAAAAATTTATCAAACATAAGCTGTTTGTAATCAGTTTAATATGTCAAAATCATTAACAGGAATATTGTCCTTAAATTCCAATCTTTCCAGAGTATAACTCTAATATTAATTTAAAATTCTACCCTTTTAAATTCGATAAAACATTTGATGGTTTTATCGGCCTTGATAACTTAAAACTTCTGAAAGAACATATTAATTTCTCAGCATCCACACTAACTACAGCAAACTCAGTTCTCATTATATCTAATTATGAAACCAACAAAACATCATTTTATACAATTCAATTGGAATACAGAACAATTACACAAGTACGACTTTCAGTAAAATAAACGAAAGGAACCATACTTATACCAAAACAAGAAATACAAGCGACCATTTTAAGAGAAACTCTCAGTGATGCCTGCAATCAACTAGCCTGGACCGAAATGATTAACAACACTGATGAAGCTACTCAAATAGCACTCATCGACCCTGTTGTAAGCAATTTAATAGACCTTCATGAATATCTCCTATATACTTCGGACATCATTCCTATGAAAACAGAAATAATAATAAATAGCGATAGTTTCATTAGAACAGATCATCTAAATCCGGAAGAAAAGATGCACATCAGACGTTTATGCAGAAAATTTGCAGATTTATTTCATATTCCTGATAATACTATAACATTTACAAATTAAATAAAACACCACATACGAACAACGGATGAAGTCCCAGTTTTCACAAAATCATATCGATATCCACACGTACGTCGAGAAGAGGTTCAAAAACAGATAACGTTAATGCTGGACCAACGCATCATCAGACCAAGTTAGTCACCCTGGTCATCTCTAATTTGGGTCGTTCCGAAAAAACCAGACTAAGTTGCAAAATAAGTCAAAAATTTCGGTTTTTTATAAATGTTAATAACTTTTTTGAAAATAAACTTATAACATTTATATTTTACGGTTAATGATGTGTCTTGTGGGGTTTAAAACAGGGTCAAATTTTCAATGTGATCGGTCCAATAGTTTAAAAGTTATTTTATTTGTTTATCCCAAATTAACATTTTTTGCAACAATATAAGTCAGAAATTTATAAAGTTTTAGTAATTGTCAGGGTTGTTTCTGGTAGAAGAAGACTCGTTATATTATTTACAATAAAAAAAAATTAAGAAAACTAATTTTAAATATTGCAAAATAATTTTGCAAAAATCTGTCGATTTTTTGCTTATAAACAATTAGAATGACTTTTTAACCATTAACTGTAAAAATATTATTTTTATATATTTAAAAAGCATGAATTTTTTTACAAATTTAAATAAAAAAAAGTTTGTCCTAAAATAATTTGGTTCAAAGTTAGCCTCTTTTTTTATTTAATTCATAGCACCGTTGTTTATAACAATTAAGAAATCTAATTAGCACTATTTGAAAGAATGTACATTATAGTTATAAAGTACTAAATTTCAATATATTACAGCTATCACAAGAATAATCACGAATTCGGGACCGCATTCATTGTTAGCAAAAAAGTAAAACATCTTATTATGGACTTCAAACCAATAAGTCCAAGAATATGTTACCTAAGAATAAGAGGTAAGTTTTTTAACATCAGTCTCATAAATGTACATGCCCCAACCGAAGACAAAGAAGAGGATGTCAAAGATCAATTCTATGAGGAAGTAGAGACCATCTACGATAGATGTCCCAGAAACGACATCAAGATCATAATTGGAGATCTTAATGCAAAAATAGGGAAAGAAAATATATATAGTCCATACATCGGAAAATGCAGCGCTCATGACGTCACCAACGACAATGGAAATAGAATAATAGGATTTGCAGCATCCAAGGGCATGGTCGTTGGAAGTACCTATTTCCCCCATAAGAATATCCATAAAGTAACATGGACGTCGCCTGATGGTACAACCAAAAATCAAATAGATCACATCCTAATAGAAACCAGGCACTTTTCTAATCTAATGGATGTACGTACTTATCGTGGAGCTAATATAGATTCAGACCACTTCTTAGTAGGCGCAAAAATAAGAGCAAGAATCTCAAATGCAAAAAAAGAAAAGGGTAAGAAAAGTACTCGATACGATTTAAAACTCTTGAAAGAGCCCCGTGCACTAGAAAGGTATCAAAATTACCTTGAACATGAAAGCACAACAGTTGAGAATTTAACAGCTAGCGAGCAATGGGATATATGTAGAAGAACAATTAAGGAAGCGGCAAACAACGTCCTAGGACCAGAAGAATCCACTCCACGCAACAGTTGGTTCGAAGATGAATGTGAAGATATCACTAAAAGAAAAAATTATGCATATAAACTTATGCAACAAAAAAGAACACGAGATAAGGAGCAAATGTACAAAGATCTTAGGAAGGAGGAAAAACGCATACATCGAAGGAAAAAGCGGACCTTCGAAAACCAGATTATGCAAGAGCTTCAATCATTAAAGGGGCCAATTTAAACTAGAAAGTTCTATAATATCCTAAATAAGACAAGAAAAGAATTTAAACCACGGCTGACGATGTGTAGAGACAAAAATGGACATATAGTCAGTACCGCTGACGCAGTACAAAACAGATGGGTTGAGCACTTCAAAGAACTACTTGGTACCGAAGTGGAAAATGATGCGTCACCCCAAAGACCAAAGATAACACTCACATAGAACCTCCTTCAATATTTGAAGTGAAAGACGCAATCACACGACTCAAAAATAGCAAGTCCCCAGGAGTGGATTGTATCCCCGCAGAGCTCATCAAACATGGAGGTAACAGAATTATGCACCACATTCCCAACATAATAGTCAAAGTCTGGGAAGAAGAACAAATGCCAGAGGAATGTGCACTGGAATCATATGTCCACTACACAAAAAGGGAGATTTGTTGGAATGTAAAAATTATAGGGGTATAACTCTTCTGAATACAATGTACAAAATATTCTCCAACACCCTGTACAGCCGTATAAGTACGTACGTGGAAGAAATCCTTGGTGAGTATCAAAGCGGTTTTAGGCCAGGTAGGTCAACAATTGACCAGATTTTTGTGCTACGTCAAATCTTAGAAAAAACCAATGAATTTAATATTAACACGTTCCATCTCTTTGTGGACTTTAAGTCAGCGTATGATAGCGTCCTAACAGGTAAATTATACGAAGCCATGAATGAACTTAACATTCCCCATAAATTAATAAGGCTCGTAAAAACAACTATGAGTAAAGTGATCTGCAGAGTGCAAATATAAGGCGATATGTCACAAGCGTTTGAAACATATGCAGGGTTACGGCAGGGAGACGCGCTGGCGTGCCTTCTCTTTAATATAGCGTTAGAAAAGACAATAAGAGATGCCGAGTTACACAAACGGAAACAATCTTTAATAAATAAACGCAGATTATGGGGTACGCTGACGATTTGGATTTGATTGCACGTACTACACGAGGACTTAAAGAGATGACTTCCACCTTCTTGACAGCCGCACAAAATATGGGCCTTAAAATAAACGAGGAAAAAAACCAAAATGCTAGCATCTATTCCAAACAACAGAGATAGAGCTAGAAACGCCGAACAAAACTTCAGTATAGACCAATATAATTTTGAGGTAGTAAATAAGTTTACATATTTGGGTTCTCTCATAAAAAACGATAATGACACATCTGAAGAAGTTAAACGGAGGATACTGCTAGCAAACAAATGTTATTTTGGACTAAGCAAGCAGCTAAAAAACAGAAATTTAAGCCAGAAAACCAAACTAATAATATATCGAACACTCATCCTACCAGTGCTGACATATGAGTCAGAAACATGGACCATCTCCAAAACAGACGCAAATCCTCTGCTCGTCTTCGAAAGGAAGATACTAAGAAGAATAATGGGCGCATTCTGTGAGAATATTCAGTGGGAAATAGGAGTAGAGGCAGACCACGTCTGAGATGGAGGGACGGTGTGGACGAGGACGCAAGGAAAATCGGCGCGGCAAATTGGCAACGGTTGGCGATGAACAGAAACGACTGGCGAAATAGACTGGGGAAGGTCAAGGCTCAACTAGAGCTGCAGCACCACTGATGATGATAATAATACTATAACATTTACAAATTAAATAAAACACCACATACGAACAACGGATGAAGTCCCAGTTTTCACAAAATCATATCGATGCCCACACGTACGTCGAGAAGAGGTTCAAAAACAGATAACGTTAATGCTGGACCAACGCATCATCAGACCAAGTTAGTCACCCTGGTCATCTCTAATTTGGGTCGTTCCGAAAAAACCAGACAGAAGTTGCAAAATAAGTCAAAAATTTCGGTTTTTTATAAATGTTAATAACTTTTTTGAAAATAAACTTATAACATTTATATTTTACGGAATGATGTGTCGTGTAGGGCTTAAAATAGGGTCAAATTTTCAATGTGATCGGTCCAATAGTTTAAAAGTTATTTTATTTGTTTATACCAAATTAACATTTTTTGCAACAATATCAGTCAGAAATTTATACAGTTTTAGTAATTGTCAGGGTTGTTTCTGGTAGAAGAAGACTTGTTATATTATTTACATTAAAAAAAATTAAGAAAACTAATTTTAAATATTGCAAAATAATTTTGCAAAAACATCTCGATTTTTTGCTTATAAACAATTAGAATGACTTTGGAGAAAATGCCGGCGTTGGGGGTGGAATTATTGGCGATTCCACGTGCTTTTAATATGCTGTGAACTTATACCGCCGGTATTCTCTGGGGTTTTAAGTGGACTGTATTATTTTGAGTGTCTACTGTACGTAAAGAATACGAGTAACTTGTAGCTAATATTTATTTTTTTACGTACTATACTTAACCCAAAAACACAATATATAACGGGTACAATATATAATATACGTGGTTACACAAAGTTATGGTTTACAATCGCGGAGACAACTTTTCTTATTGCTAACCACTTGATGAGATAGGCACGCTCCGAGAATCGCAACTCACAAAATCACAAATTTTTGTATTAAAAGCACCATCCATCTTCCTCGGGGATTACTAGCAGAGAGAGTGGCTTTATATTTTTTCGACCATCGGTCGCCTAAATCGGGTACTAAGTAATTGTTCATAGGGTCCGAGTACCGTTAGAGATTATCCAGTACCGTTAGAATTTATTTGTAATGTATTGGAATGAATGAACGTCTTGGCCTACAGGGTGGAGTAAAGTTAATGAACAAGGGGAAATATACTATTTTGAAAATTACAGGGTTGTAAACAAAATCAGTTTACAACCATACTGCCTCCCAGAGAAATGTCTAGTATCTTGTAGCCTTATTTTTACTATAAGGTGGAAGAAGGATCAAGAACATGCGTTGAGGTCTCATCTGGAGGTAAGGGGATCAGTTTAGTGATAGGGCGAATAAACGTTCCACTTTTCGTGCGAACTTGAACTGCTCGAACGTTGTGGTCTTTTCCTTCATAAACTTCGGTCACCCGAGCTAATGGCCACTGTAAGGGAGGGTAGTCAAGGTTTTTAACCAATACTAAATCGCCGACTTTAATATTAGGAGTTACGTGAATCCATTTGGGTCGGTTTTGGAGCCGATTTAGGTAATCCGAGGTCCAACGCTTCCAAAAGAGTTGCTGAACTCGAGTGCACTGCTGCCAGTGCTTCAGTCGATTATATGGAGTGCATGAAACATCTACCTCTGGATAAGATAACAGGGGAGCACCTATTAAGAAGTGTCCTGGAGTAAGAGGCTGTAGGTCTAATGGATCAGTAGACAATGGGAATAGAGGGCGAGAGTTAAGAACGGCCTCTACTTGAGCAAGAATAGTGCAGAATTGTTCAAAAGTATATACAGAGTTACCGGTGATTTTAATCAAAAGTGACTTAGCACTTTTAATTAAGGTTTCCCATAATCCACCCCAGTGGGGGGATCTGGGAGGAATAAATTTCCAAGTGACATTTTGAGAAGCAAGGAACTCGTGAAACACATGAGGATGTGTTGAGAAATGTTTTCTAAGAAGAGTGAGATGGTTATTTGGCACCGACAAAATTAGTTCCATTAGTGTCGTGAAGTGAAGTACATCCGAATACTTGAGTTGATCACCTACTCTAAGTAATGTGGACCTGCCAATGAAGGGATTCAGTGAAGCAATTTGCTTGTTAAGTAACAATCGACCTTGCGTCAGAGATAGTATTTCGGACTTAAAGAAAATGGCTTGAACTTGACTTATTAGGAATAGTCTGGAATCTTGCAATTCCTTAGGAGACAAAGGACCAGATAAGCGGTCTTTATGTCGGGCATTGTACACAAACCGACGTATGTACGCCATGGATTTTATGAGTTTAGTGAATGATGAGAATCGGTTTATATATTTGATTCAACAATTTTCCTGAGTTTTGGTACATACATTAACTCTTTTCTTTTCTTCAGGGAGATTGACCATAGGCTCAAACGAGATATGTTTAAACCAATCGCTAGATAGATCAAGTAGAAATTCTGAAAGCTTGCCCCGAGATAAGAGGACTGCGGGATTGAGTTCAGACTTTATGTGCTTCCACTTTGGGGAAGGGTTAGTGTTTTGGATTATTTCCACCCTGTTTGCCACAAAGGTGGACCATTTTTTGGGAGGTGAGTGCGCCCAAGAAGAGCTACCCTGGAGTCTGATCACGAGATACTCTTAAAAATGGTAAGAGAACGAGATATTATGGGATAAAGCTTTGTGTAAAGACTGGTTAAGAGAACCATTGCACACAACTCTAGTTTAGGTATAGTGAGTGGCTTCCTCACTGGAGCTACACGCGATTTTGCAGCAATAAGTGTAGATGACACAGATGAATCTGAGTATTCTGCTCTTAAATACATGCAACATCCATATGCCTGAGTACTGGCATCACAAAACCCATGTAATTCGACTTGTACTACGTCTTTTACATCTATTATGCACCGAGGAATAGAGAAGGAGGACAGGTTTGTTAAACTTGACAAGAACTTAAACCAACTGTCTAAAAGATCGGGATCAGTTATAGTGTGGTCCCAAGAGAGATTTTTGGCCCATATTTGTTGCATTAGAATTTTTCCGTGAACAGTTATAGGATTAACAAAACCTAGAAGATCATAGCACTGCGCTATGACAGAGAGAATTTTTCGTTTGGTAGGTGAACTAACAGTAAGCGACTTTGGAATGACAACTTGGAATACATCAGTTGCGGGATCCCACTTAATGCCTAGCACCTTGCATGGCCCTTTTTCAGGAAGAATGTCCTTTGACGCGCTGCTAAACTCTGCAGAGGACGCAGCAAGAGATGAATTGGATCTGATCTTGTGTATACTGAAGCCAGCGGATGAAAGAGTAGAGCTTAACGAACGATGCAGTGAAATGATTTCTTCTTCAGTACTACAGCCTGATAAGATATCATCCACATAAGTCTGATATAATAGGGTGTCTTTCACTGCCGTTGAACAAGAAGTATTTTGAGCAATGTCCTTCAGAACTCGACAGGCCAGATATGGAGCACTCTTTTGACCAAATTAAACTGTAGTAAGTTCAATGCAAGAGAATTGGTCTTGTGGAGTTCAAATTTATGAGTTCGGAATCTCGTAAGAATTTCAAACAGTTCGGGCTGAACCTTGGGACCACGAGAGTGATACCGTTTAGTGAGAGAGCTGAAGTGGACTTAGCCGAAAAGTCGAAAACGACTCTCATTTTCGTTGTAGAGCTTTGGTCTCGTACAACTGCTAAATGTGGGACAAAGTATTTATTTTCAAATTTGGAGTTACAAAGAGCCAGAGGGACTTCCCTTCCGTGTCCTAGCTCAACATACTCCATCAGAATTTTTCTATATTCTTCCTTTAGGAAAGGATGCTTGACAAATCTCTTCTCAAGGGAAAGGAATCTGTTTTTAGCACACATAAATGAATCGCCCAATTCTTTGTGAGCTAAAAGGTGAATGAGAGGGAGGTCGACCTGGTAGCGGCCGTCTTTCAGAATTTTAGTGGTCGAAACAAAGATTGCTTCGGCAAGCTCATCCTGTTCCGAACTTTTAGAAACATCAAGCTTTTGCTCCTGTTGGAAAAAGGGATCTAGCGTTTCATTAAGTGATTCCTCAGTTTCTTGAAAACCAAGGGTCGAGTGAAATGTGTACGATTTTGGGTGAGGTCGAAATTGGGGTTGAAGATAACTGAGTGGTACAGAGCCAGACACAACCCATCCTAGCTGTGTCTGTATAAGAGAGGGCAATCCTTTCCCCAACTTTTCAAGTCCTGGTAGCAACAGCTCATAGTAAGCATCAGCTCCTATGAGCAAATCAATGCCAGCTGGTTTACCGAAATCTTCGTCGTCCAGCCTATTTAATATATGAGAGGGAATTTTGAATTTTCTTATGTCAATGGCTATCTGAGGTAAGCAATTTGTAATGAAAGGTATTACTGCACAAGAAAGAGTAAACCGCTTAGCCAAAGAATTGCAAGGAAATATATCTATAGTAACTCTTTCCTTAATGACATTACTTTCATTAAGGATTCCCGAGATATGCAGACTAGAAGGATGCCGTTTACATCCTATTGATTTAGCTAGTGACTCAGTGATAAATGAACTTTGACTTCCAGAATCCAGAATAGCTCTGGCTAGAATACGTCGTCCATTTACTGGATAAATGTGAACTTTTGCTGTAGCCAACAAACCGTGAGTATCATATGTGGTGATGGTCGATAGTACAGTTGAGCGTGAAGTGAAGTCATTTTGATTTACGATGCTGGACTGGTCAATTTCTGACTGAGTTGTCAGAAGAGCATGAGATACATGACGAGTGGAAGACTCTCCGTGGTTGAATGAGTGATTAGATGGCTCAATTGCAGTATGAGTGTTAGCTGGTGAGCTGCGACTGTTGTGTAAGAGAGAATGGTGCCTCGAGTGGCATAGGGAACAGGAAGACTTTGACGCAGAGTTTTGTAAAAAGTGCTTACTACCTAAACAGTTAAAACAGAGCTTATTGGCCTTTGAATATTCAATTCTATCAGATACAGACAATGAACAAAACTTAGTGCATGAGTAGATGCGGTGATTTTGCTGAAAGCAGTAACTACATCCTTTGGGCTGTGAGGTATATGGCTTTAATTTTAAATCCATTTGACTAAAGGGGTTTGATTGTGAGTGAAAAGCTACCTTGAACTTACTTGGGCGAGAATGGTCATTACCTTAAAATCTAGTCACTTTAGACGTGGGTTGTTGGGCCGCAATGGAAATCTTAGAGGTGATATTTTCCAGAACAACACAACGCTTACTCAAAAAATCGAAAAAGTCATCAAAAGAAGGAAGCTGATTCGCTGAAACTTGCTCTTCAAATGAGCGACGGGTGCTGTAATCAAGTTTTTGTTCCAATAAATGAACAAGTAAGGATTCAAACAATTCTGCTTTACTTAACTTTACCGTGTCTAAGGCATCGAAAATTGCCTTAGAATTTGCAACAAATTGTCTCAGCGATTGCGAAGTACATTTTTGTAATGTAGGAGTGGCTAGTAACTGCTGATAATAAGAGCGAATTATCTGCCGTTGATTACTATACCGGCTGTGTAATAAATCTAAAGCTATGACAAAATTATCATCAGTTACCGGCAACCTATCAATTAGCTTTAACGCTTCTCCCTTGAGATATGATTTCAAATAAAAGAATTTCTCAACATTTGATGATAACTGTGAATTATTGACAATTAGGGCACTGAATAAGTCGATAAACGAAGGATATTCGATGCAATTTCCACTAAATGTGGGTAAGTGAATATTTGGTAGCTTAATATTTATATGAGAGTGGCTACTACGAAGAAAATGACCAGGATCTGGTAGAGAAGATACTTGATTTAAGGCTTCGACTTAAGCTTGTAGGGTACATTTTAAATCCAGACATTTATTTTCGTATTCCTCTCTGTCCTCGGAGTCACTGGGTGAGTCCAGTAACTCAATTTCATTTTGAATGGAGTCATATTTAGCTACGTTCTCATTGAGAATGTCTATACGAGACATCAACTGATGTTTATCAGCACAAGAGGTATTAGCGCTGTACCACTTTTATATGCGGGTGAATTGCCCCTTGTAAGTACTACGCTTTTTCTTAAGAGTGTCCATGTTTGTATTTACAAACAACGAGTTAACTGCGAATTTACTGCGAACCCTTCAAGTAAAATGCAAAGATAAGACACAGAGTGAGAGAGAGAGATGCAGAGAGGTATATATATATATTTTTAACGATACTTCTAGAGAAGTACAAAAGGGTAAACGCTGAACCCGACACAGAACGAGAAATAAATATAAATATTCTTGCTAAATCCAAATGAGAGTAACAGTACACAACATAAAATAAATTATTCAATATAAATAAATTTTACATTAAAATATACTATGAAGCAATATGTAAATTAAGTTTTCTATTATGTGTTAAAAATCAAGAATTAAATTATATTTAAATTGCAACTTTGTGACTCACACTGTAACAGAATCACCAAATATTATGAGAAGAGTGATAGCTTGATTGATAATCTACGGTTCTATATTAATATTAAATACAAAATTAAATAATGCATATGTCAATCTAGTTTACGATGAAATAAATAAAGACATGCAAAATAAAACAACTAATTTGTAGCTTTTATTATTCTCGTAGCATCACCTGAAACATACAAATACATACAAAAAAAACATTCCAGACTGGCATAGCTTCCTCAAATTCATATAATCTAAATTTTATGTTCTAAATTACTTAATTATTCACTTCTGAGAAACCAATCTGTTTATGCGGTTAATGCTATCACTGCACTTTGTTTATTAAAGAAAGAGTTTACCTCGATACACTAGGCTTTCGGGGAGGCCTATGTCTACCTGCGTCTGCTTCTTGCGGCTGCTGCTGTGCACCTTTCAACTCGATTGGGCTTCAATTGTAAAGCTGATCATAGAGAATGCTTCATCCGGCTCGAAGGACCATGGAGAAAATGTCGGCGTTGGGGATGGAATTATTGGCGATTCCACGTGCTTTTAATATGCTACGAACTTATACCGTCGGTATTCTCTGGGGTTTTAAGTGGACTGTATTATTTTGAGTGTCTATTGTACGTAAAGAATACGAGTAACTTGTAGCTAATATTTATTTTTTCACGTACTATACTTAACCCAAAAACACAATATATAACGGGTACAATATATAATATACGTGGTTACACAAAGTTATGGTTCACAATCGCGGAGACAACTTTTCTTATTGCTAACCACTTGATGAGATAGGCACGCTCCGAGAATCGCAACTCACAAAATCACAAATTTTTGTATTAAAAGCACCATCCGTCTTCCTTGGGGATTACTAGCAGAGAGAGTGGCTTTATATTTCTTCGACCATCGGTCGCCTAAATCGGGTACTAATAATTGTTCATAGGGTCCGAGTACCGTTAGAGATTATCCAGTACCGTTAGAATTTATTTGTAATGTATTGGAATGAATAAACGTCTTGGCCTACAGGGTGGAGTAAAGTTAATGAACAAGGGGAAATATACTATTTTGAAAATTACAGGGTTGTAAACAAAATCAGTTTACAACCAGACTTTTTAACCAATAACTGTAAAAATATTATTTTTATATATTTAAAAAGCCTGAATTTTTTTACAAATTTAAATAAAAAAAAGTTTGTCCTAAAATAATTTGGTTCAAAGTTAGCCTCTTTTTTTATTTAACTCATAGCACCGTTGTTTATAACAATTAAGAAATCTAATTAGCGCTATTTGAAAGAATGTACATTATAGTTATAAAGTACTAAATTTCAAAATTATAGCCCTTTAATGGAATCCTCCACAAAGCTTCAAAATGTATGTAAAATCGGTCGGCTTTGAAACTCTCGGGAGCTGAAGGGAGGGGGAAGGCGCTGTTAACTGTATCTCTTTTCTTTTTTTATGTATTTCAACATTTCTTTTTGAACTTGTATGTAAATAAACCACCTAATTTGTTTAAAAACAATTTTTTTTATTTTTTTTATTAGTATTTAAGTTAGTTAGTTATTTAAGTTATTTAAAAAGTTATAACCAATATAACCTGAAAATCGTATAAAGTTTAACTCCCTGTAGAATTAAAAAGGAGTATAGGACCATTGATCTATTGCAACCATAGTTTTTTAATAATTGTTAAAAATCATAAAACATATTCGGTTTCATAATATTCGTTAAATCAAATACATGGTAAGTCAAAATGCAAGTACATTATTTTCTTGGTAATTTTAAATAGAACATCCTGTATTTTATATCACTATCGAAAAGTACTAATATCGTACTTCAAATTTTATAGAGTACTCCCTATACATAAAGTTATCAGTTTTCTAGATATTTTTTATTTTTCCATCAAAGTATTAATTTGGTAGATATTTTAACGTTTACCAATAATTATTGTGAGTTGACCATGATTGATTTGTCAGAAACTGACAGTTAGAAATTATTGTTTATTAATTCAGTATTGGGGTACATCGTAAATTAGCAACAATTATTATTTAGCAATTTAATAATTTATTCAATTTAAATTAGCAATAATGAATTTTACTACTGATGAAATGATAGATAAATGTGATCTTGGGAGAATGCAATAAAAATTCATTACTATCAGCTAGAATTTATTATGAACTGTTTCCAGATAAGCGGCAACCTAGACAAGATACATTTGAAAAATTGAAAGATCGATTTAACCGCCCTGGTTCAGTGAATTATGAAAAACATGAACGAAAAAAAAAAACTAGTGTGACAGAAGAAAACGAAATAAGTGTGTTGATGGCAGTTACAGAAAACCCACTCACAAGTATAAGGAATATTTCCAATAAGCAAGAACTTAGTTACTAGTCTGTTCATAACATTCTATCTAAAAACAAGATGCACCCACATCCTATTCAAAAGCATCAATAATTAAATAATGATGATCTTCAGAAACGAATAGTATTTTGTGAATGGGCCTTAAAAAAAATTAATGAACAGAGACTTTTTTTGATTATATCATATTTGGTCACCATGTAGTAGGACCATATTTGCTTAAATATAACGTAAATGATAAGATTTATTTAGATTTTATCGTACATCAGTTACCGATATTATTAGAAGAGGTTCCACTTAATATACATGAACAAATGTGGTTTCTGCATGGCGGTGCTTCTGCGTACCACAACGAATTAGTACGTGGTGAACTTATTGATCAGTTTGGTGAAAGATGGATCTTAAGGGGTGGCCCCAAGGTCACCAGAATTCAATAAAGTGTACTCATTTTTTTGGGGTTACATTAAGAACGAAGTATATAAAATACCTTCAACAACAAGGGATATAAAAAATAGAATCCGAATTGCATTTCAAAATATTTCTTTACAAATGCTTAGTATTGTAAGTAACTCTTTTAATGGCCGATTTCAAGTATGCATAGATGTTTTAGGAAGTCATTTTGAACACCTTACTTAAGTATGATTAGTTTAAATTATAGTTGTTTTTTATTTTTTTATGTGTTGTTATTTTTTTTAATATTCTGTCGGATATTTTTTATAAATTTTATTTAAAACACATTGTTTTCTTTTCTGTGTCGTTATCTCGTTACTGAATTAAAAAACAATAATGTCAAACTGTCAGTTTCTGACAAATCAATCATGACCAACTCCCAATAATTATTGGTAAAAGTTTAAATATCTACACCAAATTAATACTTCTAGAAAATTGAAAACTTTAGGTATAGGGAGTATTTCATAAAATGTAAAGTACGATTTTAGTACTTTTCAAAAGTGACTTAAAATACAGGGTGTTCCATTTAAAATTCTCAAGAAAATAATGTACTTGCATTTTGACTTACCCTGTATTTGATTTAACGAATATTATGAAAACGAATATGTTTTATAATTTTTAACAATTATTAAAAAAATATGGTTGCAATAGATCAATGATCCTATACTCCTTTTTAATGATACAGGGAGTTAAACTTGATACGATTTTCAGGTAATATTGTTTATAACTTTTTAAATAGCCGGTATAACATAATAAAACTTTACATTATTGTGATGTGAAAGTGAAGCAGATTTCAAATTTAAAATAAAATACGAGGTGTTTCATTTAAAAAAACATAAGGTCTGCCATTATCTTATAGAACACCCTGTAAGATTGTAACTAATTTTAAAATAGGGAGTTTAAAGCTGTCTACAATTTTTGTCAATAACTTTTTTTTGTAATTTTTACTATAACATATCTACTGAGCTTCCTCACCCTAATCAATCACCCAGAAGAGTTATCAGAAAAATTTTCCAACCAAATTTTCTACCAAGTAACCAAAAACTAAATTTGATTAATTTATTAATGTTCTGTATTCTGAGAAAGATTTCCGAAGTAGAAATCTAAACGTTAAAAATAAACTTATTATAAACTTAAATTGTGGCTTATTCCCCAAAATATAGGAAATGACAAATACTTCTGTTTCACATTCAAACTTAACGTAAATACTAATAAAAAAAAAATTAAAAAAAATTGTTTTAAACAAATTAGGTGGTTTATTTGACAATTTATTTATTGAAATAATGCATATTCGTATTGTACGCAAAAAGTACATACAAGTTCAAAAAGAAACGTTGAAATACATAAAAAAGAACAGAGATACATTTAACAGCACCTTCCCCCCCCCTTCAGCTCCCGAGAGTTTCAAAGCCGACCGATTTTACATACATTTTGAAGCTTTGTGGAAGATTCCATTAAAGGGCAATAATTTTAAAATTTAGTACTTTAAAACTATAATGTACATTTTTTCAAATAGCGCTAATTATTATTGTTCTGAACCTATTTTCTTGTGTCATTGTAAATTAATTACTATTTTGTCCAAAGCCAAACCTAACAATGAACAAGAAAGGACAAAGAATTGCATTTATAAAATACCTTGTAAATGCGATCAGTTTTATTTAGGTGAATCATCAAGGTCATTAAATGTTAGAATACGTGAACATCAATCTTATATTAAAAATAGGGAATTTGATAGATCTCAAATCTGTAAACACGCATGGGATAATGAACATAAGGTTCAATGGAATAATTCAAATGTAGTCCTAAAAGAAACGGATGGTAAAAAAAGAAAAATCAAAGAAGCGGCTCTAATTATGCTAAATGAGGCCAATTTTGTCGCAAATTCCTCGGCAGAATGTAGTGGATCTGGACCAATATTGAAAGAGGAAGTTATTAATAAGTAAATACCAGTATTATAATTCGTCTACCCAACAGACGGAGTAATAAAAATGCGTGATCTGCACGTGATTATTGAAAAGCGACAGTCAAATTATTTACTTCGCAGAAGTTGTATCGGTCAGTTATCGGTATTGCATACAAGGGCGTACGTTAAGGTATTTTGAAGAAATATTGTGCTGTGTATTGTGTTATTGTGTTAATTGTATTTATTTTATATGTTAAGACTTATATTGTGTATTGGACATTTTTGTGTTTTGTAAAGAAATTAGGTAAGTACATATATTGGTCAAAAAAACTATTGTGGATGTAATCACGCAGTATAAAAATGTATAAATTATTTCTGAACCTGAGAATATATTAAAAAACAAGTTAGTCAAAGCGTAAAAAAAAATTTGTAAAATAAATATCTATATCACTGCCTTATTTTAGATATGGATAACCAACAGCAAAATAATGCGCAAGTTGAACAATTCGTTCCAAAATCTCCACCCAGAAAACGAAGACGAATACATTTATCGGTGTCAGAGAAAGAAACAATTTTAAATATTTTTAAAAACTGATAGACAAACTCGTCCAAACACGAATCAGACAGAATCTGTGAATTTTGTTTAAAGTGCAGCGGGTAAGATGTTAAGTTTTTTTATTTTTTTTTATTATATTGTATTTATTTTCATATATACTATTTCATATATTGTTATACTATATTGCGTATTTATTCTAGGGGTAGCAGTGAGCACAGTTTTTAAAGTGTTGGCGGAATATAGACAAACTCGTGTTTTTTCTCCTCCAAAAAAATATCATAGGACAAGAAAAATATTAGATAATATTTCAGATGCTACTAAAACATCAATTCGGAGGAAAATTCATGTGTTTTTTTTTCAGAAATGAACTTCCAACACTAAATAAAATGTTGACTGAAATTAATAGGGACGACAATTTGCCAAATTTCAAACGAGCAACATTTGCTAAATTGGTTAAGAAAATTAACTTTCAGTAAGTAAAAATGTGTTACAAATGAATTACAATATCAATTAGGTACATAACGTTTTTTGTTTTAGTTTTATAACCAGAAAAAAGAATAGCATCTTAACAGAAAAAGATGAAATAATCTCCTGGAGACGTCGGTATCTACGCGAAATCAAAAAGTTGAAAGAGGAAGGGCGGAAGATTTATTATCTAGACGAAACCTGGGTAAATGCAGGTCAAACTACCAGCAAAATATGGGTGGATGAAAATATTAAAAATCCCAGACAAGCCTTTTTGGAGGGTCTGTCAACTGGGTTAAAATCTCCCTCTGGTAAAGGTAAACGTCTAATTATATTACATATTGGATCAGAGGATGGATTTGTAGCAAATAATGGTTTGTTGGTCTTTGAATCAAAAAGGATGGCGATTACCATGCAGATATGAATGCTGAGGTGTTCGAAAACTGGTTCAGAAATATTTTGCCACAATTAGCAAAAAACTCTGTAATAGTTATGGACAACGCTTCGTACCACAGTAGACGTATTGAAAAATCCCCTGCATCAGCTTCAAAAAAGGCAGAAATACAAGCATGGTTGAATAGACACGGCATAGCCTTTACGGAAGATATGGTTAAAGCCGAATTGCTAACATTAGTAAAGGCCAATAAACCAGCTGACCGATATGTTACAGACGAAATGGCTGCAAGAAAAGAACATTATGTTTTACGTTTGCCACCTTACCATTGTGAGTTTAACCCAATTGAGTTGATCTGGGCCCAAATCAAGGGAGAAGTGGCAAGAAACAACACCTCTTTTAAAATTGCTGATGTCAAACAGTGTTTTATGAAGCAGTGCAAAATGTAACAGCACATAATTGGCAGAAGGCAATTGAGCACGTTAAAAAAGAGGAACCAAAAATGTGGGAAACTGATAGAATAATGGAAATCACCCTCGAACCATTAATTATTAATCTTAATGATGATTCCGAAACTTCCACTTCCGACAGCGAATAAAATTCCTTAAAATCGCAATCAATTGAGACCAAACATTCTTGCCCTTTGACAAGTGAAGAAATGTAGATCGCACTTAAAGACGTTTCACCGGAAAAAGACCTAGGTTTCGACGGCATCCACCCCGAATGCATACTCAATTGCATTCAGAATCCCACGGGAATTTAAACGTTCAAAATTCATAGCAATACTAGAACCAGATAAACCAGTTGATCACCCAAAAAACTATCGACCAATTTCTTATAATATAAATCTTATAGTATAAACTACTAATTAAAAGATTAATGATGATGATTTGAATGAAAGATTATCATACCTAGACGTAGTTTTGGACAGAACGGTAAGCTTTAGAGAACATTTAAGTATAGTTGCTAAGAAGCTAAAAACCAAAAATAACATAATTCAGAAGGTCTGCGGCACAAAATGGAGGCATTGGTATCTAGACTCAGGTCTTCAGGCTTAGCTATTGTTTATTCTCTAGCTGAATATTGCATACCAATATGGATCAACAGTACTGATGTTCAAAGGATTGATATCCAGCTCACCCAAACCTACACCAACCCATTTAGTACCACTGCTGAGCGACATTACACCATTACACCTTCGCCGACTCAATCTGCTGACCAAAGTATATAACAAGATCCTTAGCAACACGGCGCTGCCGATTCACAACTATATAAAAGATGCAAACCAAGGTTCGACTACCCTCCAGAAAATCTTCAATACAAACCACAGAATTAGCTGCAGCTACCGAGTTCAACATGACCACCAAATGAATCTATGAATGGTCGCAACCTGAACCAAATACAGTTATACCTTTTATCACAGAGACACCTCCTGAATTTGACCTATCACGTAAGACCTGGTGCACACTTTAAAGCATCAGTGGGGTAAGCTACCATTACGTACACATTTAAGTTTACGTGTATAATGTCCACATTGCCTAAAGTTAGTCTATAGTATTTTGATTGCCATTTCTCCCCATTTGTTAAAGACACTTCCAGGTTTTATTGTTTACTTTTTAAAGAACTTCTATTATTTTTGTATTGCAATAAGAATTTTTAAGTTATAGTGTCAGATTGAGGTCATATTTTAAAGTTATATTTAAAATTGTATTGTCCACTTCTACGCCAAATGCTAGAAAATTGTTTAAAATTAACACTATATATATATATATATATATATATTATAATATATTATATATATATATTATATATATATATTTCCCGTACAGTCAAGCTTGCGTTATTTACATTTTAGCGGTAATTAACGCTCCAAATCATCCTATTGAAATTTACGGTTTTTTTTTTTCATTACAATGTACATAACATTTTGTTATAAAATCGTTTATTTCAATTTTTGTCTGTATAATAACTTTTTATTTTATTTTTCTGGTACGTCACTGGTTCAATGCGAACGTATTTGTATAATAGGTTTCTTCCCAACAAGTGGCCGAACCGTCCAAAACTATGAACGAATAGTCGACCAGCGCAGTAAGGAGGATAGCACTAATGACAGTATTATTGTTCTCTCACTGACCAACTGTTTGCCACGAATTCTGACTAGTTTGACAGTTTGTAGGAATGATTATAATATTTCATAAGTTCACATGGTATTCACGTGATAACTCCGTCTGTTGGGTAGACAGGGTATAGTAAGTCAGTAACATATAGAGGATACATCATTTATGTTTTTTAAATAACGTAACATATAAAATCAGAATTTTGGATGTTTGTTGAAGGTAAACTAAATTCACGAACAAATACTTACAATGTCGGGATAGTATTATGAGGTTTTTTTTCTTTCCTGGTTTTTCCCTCATAATTTACTATGGAATCACTAATACGAGAATTTTACTGTCATCATGTTCATGTGTTTGTCTTTTTAAAGACGAACTACATGCTATGATTTTTTCTGACGGATATTCTCAAGTTAAAGTTGATTTCATGTAATCGAATGAACTATCTTATAAGTAAAGTCGTCCCAGGAGCGCAACTCAACAATATTGGCAATATCATTTTAAAGTCGTCTACTTTAAAATGCATAATGTATGTCTGAATTGTCAATATAAATGAGTCAGATAAAATTCAATTATTAGAAGAATTTTTCACTATGTAACAAAAAACAAAATTTGTTTAATTTACTGTTTGTATTTTGAGAACGATTTCCGAAGTGGAAATTGAAACGTCAATAAACGTATTTTTATCTTTAATTGTGGCTTATTCCCAGTGTAATAGTAATTAGCGCTAATTATATTTCTTAATTGTTATAAACAACGATGCTATGAATTAAATAAAATATAGAGGCTAACTTTGAACCAAATTATTTTAGGACAAACTTTTTTTTATTTAAATTTGTGAAAAAATTTAGGCTTTTTAAATATATAAAAATAATATTTTTACAGTTAATGGGTTAAAAAGTTATTCTTATTGTTTTTAAGCAAAAAAATCGACATGTTTTTGCAAAATTATTTTGTAATATTAAAAATTAATATTCTTAATTTTTTTTTAATGTAAATAATAAAACAAGTCTTCTTCTACCAGAAACAACCCTTAGAATTACTAAAGCTGTATAAATTTCTGACTTATATTGTTGCAAAAAATGTTAATTTGGGATAAAAAAATAAAATAACTTTTAAACTATTTAGACCGATCACTTTAAAATTTTGACCCTATTTTAAGCAACACAAGACACATCATTCCATGAAATATAAATATTACAAGTATATTTTCAAAAAAGTTAATAACATTTATAAAAAACCGAAATTTTTGTCTTATTTTGCAACTTTCTAAGCAACAAATAAGGATAGAAACATTTAGAATACGCCATTGTGAAGGTTTTTATATAACTTATAAGTTTCCTTTCTTCTAAAATTTGATTAAATTGCTTCACTTTTTGCTGATAGACGAAAAAAGCAAAAATTTTTCGTTTTTTGACTTTAATTTGTTAATAACTAATTTAGTCCAAAAAATCGACTGCAGGAAACATATAGGTTTTTGTAACAGAGGTCCGTACTACTTAAAACAACCGTTTGGTTGCCTGACCGGACGAGTGTCATTAAAAAATGCTTATTTCCTGGGCTAGAAGATCATATGGTTAACTTAGATGAAATTATCTAAGAAAAACAAATATCTGGCCTAACTGTAGGAGAAATGAAAGTAGTAGACGAACTTATAAAAGAAAAAAAATCAAAAAATTAAAAGTCAGCCAACAAAATCACTATAGCAACAAGACAACAATACAGATGGTAACCAGCATTCTACAGAGGAAAATCCAATATACTCCAAATTCCAATCAGCGAAAGACCATTGAACTGTTACAACAACCAAATATTATTTAAATTGGTAAATTACAATTCTTCAAAACCTA